>CAAKMY010035961.1:0-17151 GCA_901111285.1 Corrigiola litoralis
GGGGGGGGGAGGAGTTGCAGGGTAACTAATATTTCATGATGTCAAGGAAAATAATACAAAATAATTGTAGAATGTCTAAATCACTTGCCTGATAATGCTTGCACAGGTGCCCTTTCACAGGCGTTCGAATGCGTTTGTAACTGTCACATACAATAAGAGTTATATCAATAGAAAGTAATAGTCCTTGACTCACGAAATGAACATCGAGCATAATGTGATCAATCCTCGATATAATCACTACTATAAGATAAGAACAAAAATCATAAGACATGACTGCACAAAGGCATAATTACATAATTATACGAGCTACAATGAAATGCGAACAAACAGTGAACTCCGTGACTGCAGAGATGCACAATTCATGGCGTAACAAGGACTGTAATCAGGATGCAACATCAGATTGGGAAAAATCATGACATCATACCTGTGAATAGACTACAGTTCTAACTGCCAAATTTTCTACCATTTGAAACCATATATATGCTGTGGAGCACAGAAATACAGTGATAAAAAGGGAGGGAAGTATCAGAATACAATTTGCTCTGCTCACCAATACTAAATTAGTTGATTTTTGCAGCCTGCATTATACTTCTCAAATGAAATCATTTGATTTTCCAGCTTTTACTCTATAATTGGCAGATAGACATTAATTTTGTGGGTGAGATACTGATATGAGAAAATGGGTCAATAAGAAGCAAGACTTCAAATCGAGACTGGATGGAAGCTACAGAAATAAAAAAAAATTGTGTGTGACGGGGAGATGAATTGAGTTATAAAGACACAGTACTCTGCACTAAAACACAGTGGTTAAAATGGAAGAGCACCTCAAAATTGTGTGTGGTTAGCATTTACCACTAAAACTCAAAGAACAATGCTAAGGGCTGGCTTTCATATTGGCACTCTTATAAGTAAACAAGTGAGTGAAAATAACAAGCTCTAAAACAAGAGCAAAATAAAAGGACGACAATCTTTTCCGGAGGGAGAGAACACCAAAGAAGCACTAGATGTCAGCTATGTCACAGATATTTGTCTCCATTCCCTACAATGCCTATATGAACGGCAATGGACACCATTACCTAACGGATATAGATTACCTTATAGGGCAATTCAGAGTAATCCGTGACGGGCCTTCAATTAACTCAGAATCGGACCCTGCAACAGGACAAAAGGAGAGCAAAAAACCATTATAAATCTGGTCAGGATTTCGACTATGTATTAATAATAGAAAGTAATGGTTAAATAATAAAAACGGTTCTCCAATTCAGAAACTCCTGCACAGAAACTGCAGATTCTTAAATCATCAACACCTTTGAAAGGTAACCTAAAAACAAGTAGACTATTTGTGACCCGCAAGTAGGCGTGTCCAATGATATCCTAGTGTTCAATTACATAGCCAACCAATGACACCCTGCCCTCCAACAGTATATTGCAATAATCTCTGAAAGGTAACCTACAAACAAGTAGACTATAGTGCCCTTTCCAGCCAGACTTTAAAAAACTATATTCCCAGTTTTATTTACAAACGCAACATACTTGGGCCTGAAACCATGCAATTTACAGCTAATTAATTTTGCTTAACCCCTAAACAGCTAATTATATCTTCCCTCAATTGTCAGACACATCTTAAGTTGCCCAAATATTTTCCACTTGTAGACTACAATCAAATTAAGGATACAAATCGAGTCCCGACCAATTTTAAGATTAACAACAGCTTCCTGAAAGGAATCAGCCAACAAAACACATAGATCCTTGATACTGATTGATGTGTGTTATAAACCCCCCTCCCCCCAACACCACCACCCACACACACACACACACACACACACACACACACACACACACACACAGAAGGATAAACCTAACCAACACACACACACATACATCAAAAAATGAAGCAGAGAAAAGAAGCAAAATCAGATTTTTTTTGTAGTTGAAAAGAATGCATGCTTGAAAACCCAGCAACCTCCACCCTAGTCCTAAGCTCATACTCTGAATGTTTGGCAAGGAAATTTAACTGTCATCTTTTATTCTTCTTTCTCACAGCATACCTGAGCTTACTGCAGTAGTATCAGGCTGCACATAATCTTGTGGTACTGGGAGATCAGATGATGGTAGAACACTCATTGCAGCAATGATGATAATGTAATGACCTTCACAGTAAATAGGAAATTGTCTCAGTCAATAATAAGAGTAAACAAAATAGAAGCAGATAACAAGAGTTTTCATGTCCAATGATAAGCACCATTGAATTGACCCACAGCTTGAAGGAGATTTGTTCCATATTTAAGCCATTGATTCACTATAGTTGGAGCCTGAGGCCCTTGATCCTGATCAACAAGAACCCACCTTATAAATGCAGCAAAATAACACTACTATTTATAACGAGATTGAAAACATCTTGGATTGATGACAAACCATAACAACATTAGTTCTTTTGTCCACTGGCTTCCCATTGAGCAAGATGCTGCAAAAAAAATATATCCGTACATAACAATCATAAGCAGAGAGCAAATATCAATATTAAAAAAAAAAGGAATTAGGAAGAGCCTGCATACCTTACTTGCTGGGGACTGATGATACAAGAAGAAGAATCTACATTGTCTTTCATAGCAACGAGCAATCTCTGTGCCACAACAGGGAAAGATTACAGCAGTCCAACAACATATACTCACAATCGAAAAATGAGAAAACATTTTCATAGTATTAACAGCCCTCCGCCACTGATATAATAGCTTCAAAATTTTCATATGCTATGACACACAAAAAATAGAATTCCATAGTATTAACAGCAAAGCAAAGAACATATTACAAGTTGGTACATACTATTCGCTCGTCTTTCGAGATCGATATATTCCTTGTGATGTGAAAATCAACCAAGTAAGTCCCGTATCCTGGCTGCAGCCAAAACAAACAAACAATAATTTTGGCAGACATTAAATGGTAGTCAAGCAGAGAGTCTACTAGATTACTCATTGGAGACATCGAGGAACCTGATTGTGAAGGAGCATAAAGACAAAGATGGGGATCAGAAACCTACCTCAGCTTCAAGTGATGCAACTATGTGGCCTAGCCTATACTGTGGATAAAATCTGCAAATGCATAGAACAAATCACAGATTAATACACAAAACAAAAATACACATTTCCACAGATCACAAGAAACAAACAGCTGTCCTACACTTGTCTAATGACAATTTCACTGTTCCAACCACAGAAATTTTTGATGAGGAATAGATGATCTAAGTAAGCATCAACCATCCTCCTGACAAAAACTAGGTTGATGTGCGGCATGTGCTCGTGTTCAAATTAATGATTGAGAACAATCTCATATAGCAAAGCCAATTATTTCAACATAGACTCCAGCAGCACTCAATCTTCCTCGCAATTGTATGCTTTAAGGCTTTAAACAAGCAGACTTCTTCCCACCGAAGTTCACAATAAGATAAGAATAAGGATCTAGAGATTCTTGACTAATATGCAAATAATGAATCGAGGAGATTGTCAACCATGTGCGCTGGCCCATTTCATGTTGCTAGCATTTTACAGACTATATAGAGCATGGAGGCTCCATTGTCTATTAAGTAATTCTTCATTGTGCAATGTCTTTTATCACCTGATGCATCTTAACACAAATGCCAAGATTTCCAAAATTGAGAAGTGTGGCTCGATAACGGTCTCTTGGACCCCCTGATCAGTGATCACACCACACCTTTATTCCTGTTATGTTTCTTTTCAAAATATTCAGAGATTGATTATCACCTGATGCATCTTAACACAAATGCCAAGATTTCCATGTCTTACTATGTTCTTTATAGGTATTTGCACATATTTAGTAGCCAGCTGTTTCTACAGTATATGCCATCTTTATATTTCTTCTGCCAGATATATACCAGAGTTTTACAGTAAGAAGCGGACAAATTTTGTCAAACTATTAACGAAAATGCTTATGCAGTACACAAAGGGCTAACAGGCACAGTACATATCTTCTAGTCAAGGTAGAATAGGTAGAATAAGATTACTACCTGGACATAACAGTAGAAAGTGTAGGCATAAAACCACACGCTTCACTCTCAATGTCTCTCCTGGTACCAAAACAGTTCCCCACCTACAAGGGCAACCAAGTCCACTTTAAATAAAACCTAAAGAGTGAAAGCCTAATATATGGATCAAATGGTACAAAAAATCAAAGGTCATGAGCACAAGCTTCAAAAGTTCACCTCATCTGCAAGAGTTAAAAGCTCTTCAGTATCCTTGGCACTGAACCAACCCAGTTTGCATGCATTCTGTGATAAAAGAGAAGCATCCTTAACAAAACACTCGACATCTATATAATCGGCATGCAAATTTCTACTAGCTTGCAAATCAAAGTAGAAGGACACAAGTAAAAGTGACATCCCTTTTGAAGTTAATCTTAGCATATGCAAGCTGAGTCAAATGATTTAAAAAGTCCTTCAGACAAGAAGGGAACTCAAATATTAAAAACTCCAGTTCACCCTTGCCTTCTTCCCAAGAACACACAAGACAGACCGTCTTACTGAACACAGTCAGTCACAGTCTCGCAAAACCCAACTAGAATTTAAATTCTACACACTAAAAGAGGAAACAAGATATAGTATAGATTTGATTAAAACAGGAAAGATCTTCATCAAGAAATATAAGCAGAAAAATCCAGCTAATATACATGATGAGCATGCATTACGAAAAGAATGTTTATCATAAAATTAAATCCCAGCTAATTAAGAACATGCTATTACTAGAGTATTCGTCAAAAACATTTGCTTTGCCATACTGCCCATGCCGCACCATGCTGAGGAACTATACCTTCACAGAGATCATAAGCACCATGATAGCTGCTTGCAGAAACAGCTCAGTTCTCCTGCGACAAACCTACACCAGAAAGTAATAAGGCTAAGAATACGAACAAGTAATAGGGCAAAGCTCAACCTTAATGCGCAAGAGATCCTAAAAACCAATTCTTGATGAATTAGCCAAAGCTATATATATACGGGACCTCAATGCTGTTATTGAGAAAGAATACATTATCATATACTCCATGAGAAGCCAAAGATCCCTAATTACCAATCACTATATCACTAGGACGACGACTAAAAAAAGTGAATGAATCACTTCGGCGAAAACTAAAAAAAAAAAAGGTAAATGAGAAGATTTTTACATCATTCAACAAAATCACCTGCTTCAAAATTGGTGGTAATTTTGAAGCTAGTACTGGCGGTTCATTGTTCGCAACCCCATAGTCTATTCCCCTGCATTATAATTAACAAACAAATATGTTAACTAACCATCAAGTGTAATTGTAAATATGGAAGCTAAACAACGCACTCAACTAAAGCACGCGACACAAAAAGGCAGGAGGAACTGACGGAGCAAATTAAACAATTCAGCATGCAGGATAAAACATTTTACCGCATCTAACTGTGAAAATTATTTTAGCTACTGTTGCAAAATTGTAATGCATACAGGCTATAGCAAACCAACGATCCACAAATTCTCAGTGGATGGCAGGAGAACATATTCCAAGTAAATTTTTTCCTCGCAAGTAAACTGAGCCAGAACATCTAGAACGTTGCTAGGTTCGACAATAAACATCAAATGTCTCTACCCCTATACAACAAGAATCCAACTGCATATCACAGTCAATCACTTAAAATTTCCTAAACGACACCTCAAGATAAATTTACTAATGAAAGCTCTCACTAGGAGATACACTTGACTCATGAACACAACACATCTACGTGGAACTCACGGCCAATCATGTAGGAACTTATAAATGCGTATTTCAGGCACCAATGCAATCCTAAGTAAAGAATCAATATATCAAACTCACCAAGCCTTACATGCCGAAGAAAGCTAATAACAGCTCCAATAAAAACTTTTGACAATATTCGACACAAGTTACCGGTAGTGTTCAACAAGAAAATCATGCTTGAGAGCTTGACACATGATTTAGCACATTATTCTTTAACACCTTTTTCGACAATATTCGACACAAGCCTAAATGCATCACTAACAACTTTTGACAATATTCGACACAACCCTATCATGATTACAACAAATTACACAAATTCACCAACTACTCATGATTTAGCACATTTTTCTACTCCTTAAATGTAATTAACTAACATGAGTTCTTGTATGAGACGGCCTCATCATGTCGTAAATTAACATCGCCCAAAGGTGCAATGTTACTTTCGATATATAAAGGAATCACTTTTGGAACTGTTTCACCGTGAGGTACTTCCGCAAATAACTCTTCTAATCTCATAAGCAACATTGTCCAAAAGCTCAAAGTAACCTCTAAAAACACAAACTTCCGAAACCACCTCACCGTTAGACAGTCTCATACAAGACGAGCTAAAAAATCAATTACTCATTCCGAAAAACACATTGAATTCACATAATCAAACAAAGCTTAAAGAAAAGCTAATAAAATGTGGTAAATCATCATGAATTAAAGCACAATGGCTTGCCTTTGCACAAGTGGCATCGAATTGCCCGCTCGAATATCCTTGTCAATTGCCTCTTCTACTATTTCATCCAGTTCTCTATATTTCCACCACACCAAACAACACATTACTTCATTTAACCTTACTTATAATTACGGGGCGAGGCAATCTCAAAACCTCGCCTCGCCCTGCCACATCATATCGTATCATATCATAAGACCGTCTTATCCAATTAACCTAACAAACAAATTAACCCCCCCCCCCCGCCCCGCCTCGCCCGTAACAAAACCTACTTTGAGCAGCAATGTCAGTAAATAAAACATCATTAAACAGTAAAAAAAAAAAGCTAGGGTAATATTATTATGATTATACCTAGCAAGAGAAAGACAAAGTTGGAAAAAGTATTGGGGGTTATTATCCTTGTGAAGTGCAAAAGATTGAGCGTAATTAGCAAGCTTCTCGGCCACCACGCCTATCCTATACGAGTTTATATCCGTCGCTAACTGCTGACTTGCCCCGTTTAAGCCCGGGTTACCGGTGCCTGCCGGATTTACCGCCACCCCGTTCATTTCTTTTCTTTTTCTTTTTTCTTTTTTACTGTGTTTCTGTTTTTTCTCTCTCTTATGCGATGTTTGGTTAATTGGTTGGGGTTTATTTCACGGGGAGGTAGCGTTTTTACTGTTTTTTTTTTTTTTTTTACTGTGTTTCTAATTTTTTTGTCTCTCTTTAGTTATGTTGGGGGTTATTGCACCAACATTTATTAGTAAGGTGGGAAATGAATGATTTATCCAAACAAAAAATGGGGTTGATTGGAGGCGGTAGCGTGTAGCGGAAGGAGGAATTGGGACCGTGGATTTGGCAATGAGATCTGTTTGAGATTGACGGCTGTGGTTACTTGCGAGTTTTGTTAGTGTTTTGCTACTTTTGAATTAGTTGTGGCGCCTAATGTTTGACGGGCCTTTTTGCCGCATTTTGGCGATTGTTATTTACCTACTTTGTTATTCCTTGATTACGATTTGCTATATTACTTTTTTCGTTACGTTGTGTCAATCTGTCGTGAGCTTAACTTCTTTCGTTGTTATACCCATCCAAGATTGAATGTCATGTCACTAAAACATTGAATTATAGATTTTCTTATATCTATCAGAAAAATGATTTTATATATCATGTCATTTTTATTACAATACGAGTATTTGTTCAATAAAAAAAATGATTGCTCGAATGAGACAAGAATGTATACATGGAGTATATTTATCATCAGTTTAGCTCATTGGTTGGTTTTGTACTCTTGTCCTATTTCACTTTATTATAGTTGGATTTAAGTAGTTGGAGATTGAAAGAAAAAGTAGTAGGTTGGTGAACAAAACCTCAAGAAGGTAGTAGGTGAAATAAGTTGTTTTCTATTTATTTTTCTAAAGGGCTTGAAATCACAAATTGATAAGATAGTAGTGAATCTACTAATAAAATACTAAATTTGCATAAGATTTTACTTATGAATGAACATAGTGATGGAACTCAACAATCAAACATGTGTTTTTGTTAATTTACCATTCTACCTCAACGTCCTATCGTAATTGGTAATAAGTGCTATTAGTTGTATGTAAATAATTCACACTACTACTAACTCATATAGTCATACTACTATAGTTAGCAATAACTAGTGGTGTTGAAACATTAGATATGAATTAATTAGCAAATTTTTAAATTGGGTCTTGTATAATGAATAATGTATCAATATGGTGGTCATTATCACAGTCCACTTAGCAAGTGCTACCACTTATATATTATGACAAGAGCAAAATAACAGGGTATATAAGAATTGAAACTATAATAGACATGATAAACAAGATCGAAGAAGAGAAAATCCCGTTTAAGTTGCTAGGTTCTCCAATATGATAGGTGTTGATTTTATCATTTGAAAGAACTAGATTGTTCTACATTGTGGATTAAAGGATTTTTCGGTCCATTTTGTTATAATTTCATGAATTACAATGTTGGTTTGTTGCCCCATTGTGAAAGAATAAATTAACATAAATTCACTATAGAAAAAGTTTTTTTTTTGGCAGCGTATTAAGAAATTTAGTATAAGCGATCAGGCAAATATTTGTGTTAGACAAACATATTAACTTTCAAGATGAAGTCAACTTTTAAAATTATGAAAGCACACTTTTGTCTGGTAATAGACCACCTTTTTATACCAAAAACTCAAATGTCTAAGCATATCTTATAAGGATTATTTGACATATTTGTTACTCCAACAAAGTAGGACGGCAAATGACGATCAAAACTCAATAGTATCAATTATCAAGCTAATATTTGAGCGATATGCTCATATCCACACGAATCAAGCCAAGTGCCAACTTTGGCACTCTCTAAATCCCAGTAAAATTAATTGATGATTCTCTTTTCAACCTCTAAAGCTCCACTAGAGATTGCAGATTCCTCAACCGCATGCCATTATCCTTTTCTCATCATCGCTAAAGTCCTATACCTAAAGCTTCACATTAGGAAGTTGACATGTTGGTGCCATTTTTCCAAGAAAATTGCATAGACAGGTGTATACATGCACAATAGAAATGCTTCCTATCACTAACACAGTAACACCGCGCAAGTATGAGGTGAGGGAGAGTCCAAAGTAATTGTTAATAAATCTTATCTGACCACCCAGTAAACCAACACCATAACAATGACAGATTCATAGAACGCAAGGGCAAGTCAGCACCAGTATGGACTAGGGAAAACAAAATGGCACCAAATCAGCATTTAAATATCTAGTTACTTTTCATCCAGCCAGGCAGCAAATCAGACACCATTCAGGCAACGAACTTGATTAGAGCCAAGAATGAGCCAACACAAAACAGAATAGCAATTTTACCCTCACTTTGCCTCATTTTTCATTCAGGACAAGAATTACAACTCATGCGGGGACATAGTGCTCAGCATCAAATCTCCAAGAGCGAAGAGACGATCCTGTTTACCTCAATTCATTGGTTATCTCAAAATATCAGCGAACCTTGCAACACAGTACACCTTGGGAGTAAAAAGCCCTGACAGAGCTGACTATATCTATGACCTGACTAATGGCTGTCTCTCATCAACAGAAAAGCAAACCAAATCTGGCAGTCAGATAGTACAACGCATCCTTCAGTATATCAACATCGATATGGCCTGCTCTTCTCACAAGCTTTAATAGTTACGATTCTCAGTCATAAAAGAAGCTGAAAGGAGGGGGGACTACATCTAACATTCGTTAGCAAATATTACAACAAAATAAAATCAGATCTCATTTAACAACGTAGGATCCCAGAAAGAAGCCTGTCTCTCAGCAGGAAATGCATCTTTTGACCTGTCGTCCTACTCATTGAGGCAGCAGTATATTCAAATGTGTGTTGAGTTCACAGTGGACATCTAGAGTCGCTGGTCATCTCAGAACTACATAAAACAAATCGGTGGCTAGCCCTTCCCACCCTGAAATAGAATTTATTTTAGCTTTAGTACTACAGACAAAGAAGATATAAACACAACAAAAAAAAAACAAGGCACTTTCCTAATGCAGTAACCCAAATTCAATAAAGCTGAACCTCGCTTATTATTTTTAACTAACAACGATTCCACGCTAAAAACATGGGTTCAATTCCTAATGCTTGCAAAGAGAGCATCCCCTTTCTTGTAAGCTCTCCTCCTTACCATATTTCACCTCCACCCCCCAACCCCCCAACCCCAAATAAATAAATCATAATTTGTGAGAATGGTGTCAACAGTAGGGTAAACAGACAATCACCCTTTTGATTGTCTTACATCACGAAAGTAGTATCAAGACATCATCACGTTGGCCAAAATTCTCATCTAATTCACACAAATAGAAAGCATGTCAAACTACTAATATCCACTATAAAAAGTAAGCTCTTTCTGTTGTATTAAAGCACCTTATCCCGCTTCATCAGCCATGACATTATACTGGTTAAGCATTCTTACCTTGCGCGGTGGAGTTCCGGGTCTCAATATGTGGTTGCCAAAATCCATTTTCCCTTTCTTTTCTAAGGCTTTGAGGATCTGGAAGGAACATGTCAGTGAATCATCTACACTCATCATGGCTCCAGCATTATCAAATTCCCCACAATAATTTGGTGCTGAGAATATGGTGACAAGTTGGCGATCGGCGAAAAATTCGTAACCATCTTCCACAACCTGATTATTTGTGAACCAAGAAAACAGAAGAGGGAGGAAGAATAGTTAAAAGCACATAATTGACTGCTACAACTCACCTTTACTTAGCAAGAATAGCACAAGCAATCTGAGCAAAAGATAAATGCACCAGTTATATGATGTTACTTCACTGCTCTTTCCAAAGGCCAAATAAGTTGACGGATACACGTTGATCTCTAAATCAGAAAATGCCAAAAAGGTACTTAGTGGTGTAATCTCTACTTTTCTCCACTCTACGCGTGAACTATGAAATTCGGTTGAATAAGAGGAGGCTCCTCCATTCAGCAACAAGACAGAAAATCAGCAATTTTTGTTATCCAAAAATGGTAATAAACGCTCCGGGGTAAAATCCTCAACAAGCCTTCTGATGATAGAAAAACGAAGGGAACAATTCAAAAGTGTGGAATAAGAGAGGCTTGTCTTCCCAAGAGCCAGCACTACTCGAAGTCAAGCAAAGGCATCCCACAAAAAAAAGAAAAACTAGAGGTCCAAGATGACTAAGACAAGAAAAGGGGAGAAATTGAAATACAACCACACATGCGAAGGCAGACTTCAACGTGGCCAAGAAGGTAGTTATCATGAAACAATTACATGCCCCACACTAGAAATTTAATGAAACAATTAATGTAGTATCTGCAATACACTCCAACAAAAACAGCACCGAACACTATCTACGATACAACTGCTACAAGACAACACAGTTAAATTTCACAAATGTGGAGAAAACAGCATTTTTAGACGAAGCAGCAGCAACGACAATCATCTTAAGTGGAATTGCTTTCAGGCATAAGAGAAATAATAGGCAGAAATGCCACGCTGACAAGCAGTTACCTGATGGGCTCGGCAAACTAAATCCATGTCATGTTTCTGAAGAAACTCTGAAACTACATCAGTTCCGAAAGTGTATGAGACACCCCTATCATTCTCTCCCCAGCCTCCAAGTTCTTTCTCAGGGTCAGACCACAAAAGATCACACAGAAGGCCCTGGTCTGGGACGTCCACAGGGCGAGCTATATTCCTGATCTGATCCAAGTTTTTCAAATCAGGAGATAACCCTCCATGCATGCAAAGGATTTTTTCATCTATAAGTGCAGCAACAGGCAAGCAATTGAAACAATCTGTGAATGTTTTCCATAGGCGGACATTATACCTCCTCTTGCACTCATCATAAAACCCATAAATGCGATTGATGGAAGCGCTTTCATGGTTTCCCCTAAGAAGAAAAAAGTTCTCCTTATACTTTATCTTGTATGCAAGAAGAAGGCAGATGGTTTCTATGCTCTGCTTACCACGGTCCACGTAATCTCCAAGAAACAAATAATTTGCCTCAGGTGGTAAACCGCCATACTCAAACAATCGAAGGAGATCAGAGTACTGACCGTGAATATCTCCTGAAATTATGGGATCACATTAGAAGTTTCCAAAAAGATGATACTTAAAGCAATTCCATAGTGTAGTATGCAGGAAATTGCTTCCATGAACAGGAATTGATGAGACGAACTACTGAGAATGTATTAGGGAGTAGTAACCTAGTAGGTAAAAAGGCAAGCAAACACCGTTATACAGTGCATACATAATTAGCATATCCTATAAATGAACATAAGGTACAACGGATGTCTATCCACTTCTGCAAGAACGACCATCCTACTGGATACTCCTAAGATACCTTGAAAGCACCAAAATGAACTTAATACCTTGAAGTGGTTTTGATCGACAAAAGAGGTTCCACTAACAAGCAACTTAACTCCAAAATTGATACAAGGAAACAAAAACACCACCGTCCCCCACTAAGCCTAAGATATCGCCATTTTAGGAACAGGGGCAAAACACACGCATATGGGGTAATTACCTGAAAGCAATGAAGAAAAATCAGCCCAGGGGCTAGAAAAGTCCTCACCAATAATACAAGGTCAAGGCTTTTTGACTATATATTCCCTCTGCCCACAAAGAAATCCCAAAAGGATGGCAATTTCTTAAACTAGTATGCTACCACTAAAGAACTTCCTGATTGTTCAAGCAGTATAAAATTTCTTCCTGTTTCATTGACGAAGTGTATGTTAGGTTTTTCGGTTATTCCTTTGATTTCTTAAATATGAGATCAAACTCAAAGTAGCCATTGGATGGAGGGAATTTAAACCTATAACTTTGACTCCAGATGGATAGCGTACATCATCCTTCTTTTGAAACCAAAAAGGGTAAATAAAGATTAAATAAGACATGGAAGTGTAGGATATCCACATAAATGCATAAACCCCAAGAGACTAGTTATTTCACATCAAACTACCTCAACATCCCATCCTATAAAAACTAATTATGGTCATTATATCACCTCACATACCACAGCAAACAACCCTGAGCACCAACGTTTACTCATCAAGCACAAAACAACAAGTAGCATCCCGTTAGACATATTTTCTACCATACAGTAAAATCAGCAGCAAAACACAGGGCCTTTTACCCTTTAATTAGCATCCTATTTATGCACCTGAAAAGGCAAACTCATACAGTCATACTACATAGACACATATGAAAGTATATGATATATAAACCAGACTGATCATTATTTCACATGATAATATAATCCACATCCAATACCCCCATCATCTAAAAACCAATAAAGGCCACTACTTCCCCCCCCCCTAATAGCGAATCAAACAACCACGAAAACACAACACCGATACTCTTTTCGCTGTGTTGGGGCACAAAACCTATTCAATCTAAACCTTGATTGCAAAGACATACACTAACCATCTACTTCACCATAGGCGAATCCAAGATTTAACAATCGGTGTAGCGATTCTATTAATTTTGTTATAATTATGAATCTTTTCTACCATATTCTACATTTTTTCTCTACCTTTTTTTACCACATTTTATTAAATTGGGGTAGTATCACTACCCTCGCTACTAGTCGCATCCGCCCAAGTACATCAGAACACATTAAACCATAGTTCCGCAACCTACTAGAACCATCCATCATAACACCCGAACAAGTCATTTCACCCGAACAAGTCATTTCACACGTAGAAAAGTCTTAGCTTCTAAAATAAAATTACACCATCTTAAAGTGGTAAATTTTCGGCTTAGTGTGGTCGGTTTTTTTATGAAAATGTTAATAAAGAATGACCATTATATCTCAAGTTGTAACTAAGTCTAACTATAAGTAAAACTAAACTGTCTCTTCTATAATTTGAATCAAAAACATCCGGCCATGTTTCACTCCTAGCTCTTCACTGGCAAACCAATTAACTCAACAACCAAGAAAGTAAACCATATACATAAGCACAGAACAACAAGTTGCAACCCGTTGTTCATGTTTACTACGATGAAGCAAAATCAGCAGCAAAACAAAGGGGCTTTCACCCTTTACTTAGCAGCTTATTCTGCAGAAAGAGCAAACTCATATCACATATACATATATGAAAGTAAAAGATAAATAAACCACAAACTCAGAACCCCGAAAAACTTGTTATTTCACATTGAAACTCTCCAAATTCAAAACTCCCATCACCTTATAACTAATTCAGGCCATTAATTAACCAACCCCCCCCCCCCCAATAGTACTACACCAAACAACTACTATCGCCTTTCACCAATACTAGCTTTTTGCCGTAATGGGGTTTCCATACTTGGACAAACCCTAGTTCCATCTAAACCTTACACTAACCATGTACTTCACAACCAATAAAACCATTGCTCAGTAACCTAACCTTACTATCCAACATTTCTTACTCTTAATATAACTCTGTACGAAAAAAATATTCCTAAAAAAAATTCTATGTATCAATGGCTTCCCAACATCATAACACCCAAAAACAAACAAGTCATTTCACATGTAGGAAAATCATAAAAGTCTTGTATGAGACTCACTGGTAACTTTTTGGCTTAAACCAATCACTACATTGTTAGTAAAAAAGAGACCATTTTATCTCAATTCGCAACTAGCTCTAATTTTACGTAAAAACTTAAAAGTTTTTTCTGATAATTTGCATAGAAAATTCAGCCATGTGTCGCTCACAGCAGTTCACTAACAAACCAATTATCTCAACAACCAAGAAAAAAGAAGACACAAATACATAAACAAATACTGTAGAAAAGGAGTTGTAATAGTAAATATACAACATACCAAAAACCAATGCATAAAACAAAATTCTACTCAACAAAAGAGTAGTAACACCATAAGTTCATAACATTCCCAAAACAAATTGTATAAACAAATCATTTCACATGTAAAACAATCATACAGTCTTCTATGAGACCGTCAAATTAAAAAGTGGTCACCTTCAGGCTTAAACACTTTGTTTACATTCTCAGCCAAACAGCAACCATTTTATCTCAATTTGCGATTAGCTCTAATTTTTTATACATTAAAACTAAACTTGCGGGAAATAATCCAGCCACGTGTGGATCCTATCTCTTAACTAGCAAAACAATTAATTCAACAACCAAGAAAAACAGAACAAAATACATTAACAAATATTGTAGAAAAATCATTATTTCAATACACTCCCTAAAAAAAAGCATAAACAAGTCATTTCACATGTAGAAATCTCATATAGTCTAGTATGATAAGTCTAATTTTCAAGTGGTGACTTTTTGGAAACGTCACTTTCTTTACATTGATAGTAGAAAAGCAACCATTTTATCTCAATTTGAGACTAGCTCTAATTAATGTTAATACTTAAAGTTTTGTGAGAGACCGTCAACTTAGATGATAAAAGTGAGACAAAGCCATGCTGACCCAATAAAGAGAAATATATGTCTCATTTGATTTGGGCTTGGCGGAAGCTTGGCAAAGATTAGCTTTAGCAAGATTAGTAAGATTAGCTTGCCATGAGCTCGTCTACTTTTATCATAAAAGCAGACACTCTTCTCCGAGAATTTGTGTTAACACCAAACCGTCTCTTTCATCAATTTGCATACACAAATTCAGCCACGGGTCACTCCTAGCTCTTCACCTAACAAACTAATCAATTCAACAAAAAACTGGTCATTTTTCTACATTTTTCGTAAATAAAGACCATTTTATCTCAATTCGTGACCAACACAAACTTCACGTTAAAACTAAACTGCCTCTTTTAATAATTCGCGTAGAAAAATTCATCCACGAGTCACTCCTAGCTCTTCACTAGTATACTAATAAATTCAACAAAAAGAAGTCACTTTTCTACATTTTTCATAAAAAGCAAACATTTTTATCTCAATTCATGACCAATCCTAACTTCATGTTCAAACGAAACCGTCTCTTATATTAATCTCGTAGAAAAATTCATCCACGAGTCGCACCTAGCTCTTCACTAGTAAACTAATCAACTCATCAAAGAGTGGTCATTTCTCGTAAAAAGAGACCACTTTATCTCATATCATGACTACCTCTAATTTTACGTTAAAACTAAACCGTCTATTTTAATAATTCGCGTAGAAAAATCCATCCACGTGTCACTTCTAGCTCTTCACTAGCAAACTTATCAATCCAACAAAAAGCAGTCACTTTTCCACATTATTATTCGTAAGAAACAAACATTTTATCTCAATTCGTGACCAACTCTAACTTCACGTTAAAACTAAACTGTCTCTTCTAATAATTCACATAGCAAAATTCATCCACGTGCCGCTTCCAGCTCTTCGCAATTCAACAAAAAATGGTCCTTTCCTACATTTTTCGTAAAAATTAACCATTTCATCTCTAACTTGACGTTCAAAATACCTCAAACTAAACCGTCTCTTTCGATAATTTGCGTAAAAAATAAAAACCAGCCACGTGTCCCTCCTATCTCTTCACAACCAAACCAATAAACTCAACAACAAATAAAAATAAACCCAAATACAAAAAAAAAACATGGTATAAAAAATGGGGTTTGTAAATATACCGCAAATCTTTATAGGAGCTTCGAGTTCAAGAAGGTTAGGTTGACTTAGAAAAATATCTTTGGAGGCAACACACAGCTGGCGTATCTCTGCTTCTGGAAGGTTCACCTGTTTCACCGTCCTACCATTTTTAGCGTCAAGCAACCGCCGTATGATCTCGTCCAGCGCCCCCTCGTCCATCCTCACCCGTAGGATTAGTTGGTGTACTGCGCCCGCGTAGCAGGGGATTTTTTGAGTGGGGGTGGGTGGGGCCCAGTTCACTCTCCTTTGTTTGGGGAGATTTTTTTAGAAGAGGGGCGAAGAGAGGAGGTGACTAGCTGAGTGAGTAAGTGAGTGTGGGCCCGGGGTGTAACGGTGACCTAATTGGGGAGTTTATCCAAGTCTATCAGTCTCTCCAGCTATCAACATTACTCGCATTTTTAGGACCTCAAATTGAGTTGTAATTTTATGGGATATTTTCTTATGTCATCCTGAGCTTTTGCGTTTCTTTTATATTACCCCTGTGTTTTGCTGACTTTTTTATGTCACCCTGAGGTCTGTGTTTTTGGTCTTTATTGGGTTATATTGGAGGACAAACTAACACCGTTAAAGGCTTTAACTAACTGATTATTGTC
>CAAKMY010035966.1:804-22479 GCA_901111285.1 Corrigiola litoralis
TTTGCCAATTTTCTTATTCTGTTCTCCATTATATGTGTCTAGGATGCCACCCGTCAATTTTCATCCGATTCCATTTCGGAACCGAAACGAGGTTTTTTCGTGGATAATAGTCCACAAAACCGGTTTTTTGGGTCTATTTTTGATTTTCCGGAAAAATATCCGAAAGTGACCTAGCATGCTCCTATGGTATATTGGTGCATAATTAGAGCATATGTCAATGTCATTCCTTTGTTTTGATAGATTTACGGTGTGTTTATCGTTCGATTTAACCATGTGAATAATGGACAAAATCGAAGGTTTGGGCTATGCATAGGCTACTTTTTGCCAATTTTCTTATTCCATTCTTCATTATATGTGTCTAGGATGCGTCCCGCCAATTTTCGTCCAATTCCATATCGGGGCCGAAAAGAGGTTTTTTCGTGGATAATAGTCCACAAAAACCGGCTTTTTGGGTCCATTTTTGATATTCCAGAAAAATATCTGAAAGTGACTTAGCATGCTCCTAGGGTATATTAGATTATAATTGGAGCATATGGCAATGCCATTCCTTCGTACTGATAGATTTACGGTGTGTATATCGCTCGATTCGAGCATGTGAATAATGGACAAAATCGATGGTTTGGGCTATACGTAGGCTGCTTTTTGCCAATCTTCTTAATCCATTCTTCATTATATGTGTCTAGGATGCGTCCCGCCAATTTTCGTCCGATTCCTTTTCGGGGCCAAAACGAGGTTTTTTCGTGGATAATAGTCCACAAAAACCGGCTTTTTGGGTCCATTTATTACTTTCCGGAAAAATTTCCGAAAGTGACCTACTTTTTGCCAATTTTTTTATTCTTTTCTCCATTATATGTGTCTAGGATGCCTGCCGTCAATTTTCATTCGATTCCATTTCGGGGCCGAAAACGAGGTTTTTTCGTGGATAATAGTCCACAAAACCGGCTTTTTAAGTCAATTTTGATTTTCCGGAAAAATTTCCGAAAGTGACCTAGCATGCTCTTAGGGTATATTGGAGCATAATTTGAGCATATGTCAATGTCGTTCCTTCGCCTTGATAGATTTACGGTGTGTTTATCGCTCGATTCGAGCATGTGAATAATGGACAAAATCGATGGTTTGGGCTATGCATAGGCTACTTTTTGCCAATTTTCTTATTCTGTTCTCCATTATATGTGTCTAGGATGCCTCCCGTCAATTTTCATCCGATTCCATTTCGGAACCGAAACTAGGTTTTTTCGTGGATAATAGTCCACAAAACCGGCTTTTTGGGTCCATTTTTGATTTTCCGGAAAAATATCTGAAAGTGACCTAGCATGCTCCTATGGTATATTGGAGCATAATTAGAGCATATGTCAATGTCATGCCTTTGTTTTGATAGATATACGGTGTGTTTATCGTTCGATTTGAGCATGTTAATAGCGAACAAAACCGAAGGTTTGGGCTATGCTTAGGCTTACTTTTTTTACCAAGTTTCTAGTTCCATCCTCCATTATATGTGTTTAGGATGCTCTTGTCAATTTTCGTCCGATTCCATTTCTGGGCCGAAACGAGGTTTTTTCGTGGGTTATAATCAACGAAAACCGGGTTTTTGGGTCGATTTTTGATTTTCCGGAATCTGAAAGTGATCAAGCATGCTCCTAGAATACATTGGAGCATAATTACAGCATATGTCAATGCTATTCCTTCGTCTTGATAGATTTACAGTGTGTTTATCGCTCGATTCGAGCATGTGAATAACGGACAAACCCGATGGTTTGGGTAATGCCAAAGCTACTTTTTTTGGCAATTTTTTTTGTTCCATTCTCCATTATATGTGTTTAGGATGTCTCCTCCCAATTTTCGTCCGATTCTATTTCAGTTCCGAACTGAGGTTTTTTCGTCGGTTATAGTACACGAAAACCAACTTTTTCAATCGATTTTTTAATTTCCGAAAAAAATGGATATTTTGGATTTTCACGTATTCCTCAGAGGTACAAAGGAGAATTTTCCCATAAAAAAAAAGTGGAGACAAGAGACTCTAATTGACCCAACCCAACAAGAAAATAAACAACCCAACAACGAGAAAAACAACCCAAGAACAGAACAGAAGAGAAGAGAACAGAACAAAGTGGTGCTTAAGTCAGACGCGAAGAATCAAAACTCGCGAAAAAACAGACAGACAGACAGACAGACAGAGAGACAGAGAGACAGGAAGAGATAAAATGGCGAGTGTCGGAGCAGAGAGTGGAGGGAAGGTATCATTCAAGATCACCCTTACCTCCGATCCTAAGCTTCCTTTCAAAGTGTATGTCTCTTTTCCTCTTTTTATTTTGTTTTTGCTAAATGTAATGATTTAGACATCGGTCATTTTGTAATTATTGATTTTATTGAATGAACAGGTTTAGCGTGCCGGAAGGCGCCCCCTTTACCGCGGTCCTCAAATTCGCCGCCGAGGAATTCAAGGTTCCTCCTCAGACCAGCGCCATCATCACCAATGGTATAATACCCTTTTTATTATTTTCAATTCTTTTGTTCTCATCAATGTGTTTTTTTTATTTTATGATCCATTGTTTTATAATTTGGGTCTTAAATTCTTAATGGTGGCGTCCTAGGGTTTCATGTTTTGTCCAATTGCTTAGTCTATTGAGCTACATTATCTTCACTTCACATCATGTTTTTTGTTTTTTGGGTGTGAGGATTAGATTAAGCCTATATATATCGAATTGTATTGAAATGAATAAGGTTTAAGTGTGACAAGTCAGTCATTTTGCGATGGTGATTTCGGATATTACTACCTAAGGTGGGAGGCCGTTGTGCGCCTGTCGTGTTCCGTTGTTAGAAAGGCTGCATTGGCAGCTTTCTTGGGAATTTTCTGATCTTATTTTGTTGCGAGTTGAACTTTTTGAGGGTTTTTTAGGTCCCATGTATTTGGTTTATGCTCATGACTGGACATGCATGTCGAATTACCTTTTTTTTAGGAATTAGGGATGAGTTTCTCAAAACAAATGGGGTGGTCTTTTTAATAGAACACAGGTAAAATAGTGTGTCGAGGCTCGAGAGGAAAGATTAGGATTTTAGATTAGTGACTTTTGTGTTGTGATGGCATATGGTAGAAAGGTTGATAACTTGATATATTCATGTTGAGGCAGAGGGAGTTTTCACTTCAATGCCTGTTTTTAGTCGTTGATCAGCTGTTGTCAAAGATAATGTCTGCTCTTGGATGCCCTTTTGGCTGTACAAATGCTAATTCTCCTTTCAAACTGTCAAAACTCATTCAGCTTTTTGTTCCACAAATTGGTCTTAACTTTTTTTCCTTGTTAATAAAGAGAAATAAGCTCTGGACACTAGGCATATGAGTTACACAGAAAGGGTTGATGAATAGGTAGAGGTGGTAGTAATGGTGCTCGTACTGCTGAGAAGAGGGGAGTTTTCCTTGAAATTAGGGGAAAAGTTCCCCGACCCCTCTCTCCTCCTTTAACCAACGTCACCCAATGGTTCTATCTATGCGCTACCTCGTTAGTTTAGTCCTATTAATCCCTTAGTCTATTATCCTCTATCCAAGAGTGTCCTAGTTGTACATTCGATTTTGAAACTTCAGTGGTTAATTAACATTTTATTACAAGCAATACTGGAACCTGTAATTATGCTTTTATTCAACCAGGTACTAAAACTTTGATCCTCATGAACTTTTATCCATCGTAATTCATACAAGCATTACAATTTACAACATCGGAGTCACTGGGTTGCAGAGTTGTGACTTAGAATTACTCTGTTAATTTAAATTCCTACTGATTGGAATTCTCTTTCTTTCTCTTATGAACACAGATGGTGTGGGAATCAATCCTCAGCAAAGTGCAGGTTTGTATTCTGCAAATCTTTTCCCCTAGTGATAGCCCGTTGTCATTTTAAATTTCTTTTCTTGTCTTTGTTTTGTTCTTGGCAGCTGAAATTGGATGTTTGTCATGGCATCCTCAACCCTGTCTATGGCAAATTGCGTTTCAGCTTTGACTTTCATGAAGGAGTAGACGATGTGGGGATGAAATTTTATGTCTTTTTTTATTAGCTGATCTGGATGTTTTTTTCCTTTCACTCATCACATAATGAATGCTATCTTTATGCCCTTGGCCCTACATTCCTTTTCTGTTACAACACTGACTACCAATAAGTCAGTCCTATAATGAAAGGCTTAAAAATGTTTAGGGATTAGTTTGTCATATTCATGATTTTACTTATCTTTATGGCAATGATACCAAATTAATTAAGCTAAATTTATGGTGGCAAAATACTAAAATAGGACTCTTATCGAAGTTTGCGGTAGTGATCTACATTTCAATGAAAACTTATTACGCAAATATACTCAAGTTTGAGCTATTTAACTGAGCTTAATCATATTTTAGGCGCGCATTTTGAGTTTGGACCCTGAATATACTCAAGGCATTGATTGTATTTAGTAAACTGGACATAGTCCGATGACTCCGATGATTGTTAAGCTGAATTTGGCAAAAAGAAATGGACTTGTCTGTGCTATCTTGGAAAAGTATGAAATTCCATTTGAAGCTCGTGTTTTGATCAGTCTAGAACCCATAACAACTGCTCATCTTGCCCTTTTACTTGTATAAGAAATTCTATAGCAAAAAGAAGAGGAGTTATCTGTGCTATCTTGGAAATGTGGTCTGAAATGGTTTGATCAGTATTACCAACTGCTAGTCTTGCCCTTTTACTTCTATGAGAACTTCTATGGCTGCCTGTTAGTGATTCAAGCACTTGTGTAATGGTATGCACTTATGTTTACTGACACATATCATTGCTTTTCTGAATGTATATGCATCTTTGTTTTGATGTGTTACCCTATCGTATTTACTGATCTTGTTTTGTTTCGCGCGATGCTGACTGGTCAATGTACCATTTATGTAATAGCAGAAGATAGTATAGTTGTGCTGATTAAGTTACTCTGACACTTGAATGCTGCAGGCAATGTCTTTCTCAAGCATGGATCTGAACTACGCTTGATCCCCCGCGATAGAGTTGGTGCTCTGCAGACCTCATTTTAGACCACAAGGACTATATTTAGTATGTTCTTCATGTGTTGGTTCATTTCATGTTTGATGTTACTTGAGGTTCTGTACCGCGGCAACTTCTCATTTCTACATACAGTATAAGATTACCTCAGTGTTTAAGAATACGAATATATGATACTCCGTAGTTGCTAATAAAAATGGGAGGTTTTGAACAGTGCTGCATTCTCTGCTTGGTGTAGACTTGTGTCACATGCTAGGAGGTTTAGGTGGCTACTCAGCCTTGCTGTAACCCTTTTCATTCATTCTTCACATTTCCAAAGTTCATCGTTTACATTATTAGAACAAACTTCGTTAATGACCTGTTCTGAGTTCTATCTGAAATATGATAAACAATCTGCGTTTCGTACCCGTCAAATTTGTGGAAATTCTGCAGCAGAAGTTAGCCTGGGAACTTCCTCAAATGACCATTGGTTATGGGAAATATAACACAGTGAAATAACGGCAAGTGATTTTTTGAGAAAGTTCATGATTCTCCATTATTGAGCTGTCACTTGGCCCCCTCTGAAAGGAAGTGGTGCAGCTGTAAATGCAAAGGCAGCGGACAGCTTACTAATTAAATTGGAAGTGCAGGTTGCAAATGTGGTCACCCCACCACTTTATTATAATGCTAACTGATAAAGGGAGAAAGGATGGCTTGGATTCGTAGTAGTATGCAATTGCAAGGACTGGTGTTTGGTCCAAAATTTTGGTCAATTTGGTGCGCTCCTCTCACAAGTGACAGCATCGTTGTATTTAATATTTATCACTTTTCTCCCCCTTTGAGAAAAGAGTCCCAAAATTCAACTAAATACGTTTGTTTAAACAAAGGTTTTTTCCCCTGAATCGAATAGAGCCTAGGGTGCCATAATGACATGCGCAAGAAAAAAGAGAGAGTAGTAATTGCGAAAAATCCTTGGTGCATGACAGGCTATTGCAGAAGCGCGAGAGCACTTTTGCGCTTAAGATGCTGATTTTGGTATGAAAGTTATCCCATGTCTGTCGCTTATTTTGGCGAGTACTCCATATGAACAAGATCCTATTCATCAAATCCCAAATCATTCTGTTCCGTCTTAGGCATCAACATTGAACTATTGGCTAGAACTAATAAATATAGAAATGTGGTTGTCAGCATTGTAGACAGTAGGCAAGATGACATTCACAAACATTAAACACAACAGAAAAAAGTAATCTTTATTTTGATTTAGAGCGCTTACTGATCGATCAATTCGTGAGTTTCATAGTCTTGTATTGAACCACATAAAGGTTGGACGAAACTTTATAAACGATAACTAATTCCTTAAGATTTCTGAAGAATCTAAAAATGAGATAAAAATTGTCTAGGACAGAATCTTGGGATTGAAGCACAATAGGCCTTAGCAATATGTGCATTATGTTAGCTAATAAATCTTTTCTAGTGGTATTCAATTCATAATCATGAACTAAATGACTCGAAATTCATCCGCATACCACTTGTGACACTCCTTGAATAAAAAATTTACATTAGGTCGGTTTTAGTGCAATACGAGAGACACTATTTCGGTATCCTGACATATCACGAGAGCTCCCGCGACAAAAGAAATTAATCACTATTTTCGATGGTGGACAACCTTAATCTAATCAAACAAAACCCCATTAATCCTCGTATCAAAATATCATCATGGGACATAAAAACAAATATATTTGGTTCCACACCATGTGTCAAAACAAGTACTAAAAACAGGGGAAATCGACAGAACATATCACTAGAGTTCCACACTTGCAGGCCCATGCACTTCCATGTTTAACTAAACTCCACATACTCGCAATCTAACTCGCAATCTAACTCGCAATCTAACTCCCCACTTCTGTCGTTTACCTACACTTCCCTTACTACTGTGCATGGCCACTTCCACACCCCACTAACAAAATATGGAAATATTTACCACCAAAAAACCTCGCCGGAGAGTCATTTTATCCGGCATTATTCTCCGGCGCCGGTGGTGTCTCCGGTACTGGCTCATACTACCGTTTCTTTATATCGTAGGGTTGCTAATGTTTGCTTCCACTTTTTCTCGCTTTTTCCTCTCAACTTCTCCTCCAGGGTCTGTCTACCGTAGTCACCAGATCTTTCAGAAGCTTCGTGATGACATTCTTAATGACAATTCCAGTGGTGTTGAGGTCTGCACTTTCATGGGTTTGTTTTGTTTTCTTTCATTTTTGACTGTATCTTCTACGGTGTTACAGACTATTCTACATTCTACTGTTGTTTATACATATTTTGTTTGTTTGCAAGTGGATATATCATATATGGAACGTTGGGAACTTTGACCAAAACCAAAAGACAGCACTTTATTATGATTATTATATGTTTTTTTTAAGGTTATTTTATGTTGAGATTCTTGGTTGAAGGACTTTTGGCTTGTTTCTGTTTAAAGAATGTACTGACAAGAGCCTTTGTTTTTAAGTGTAATGGTCCAAATGGAGACATTGGCGTAATGAGTAGAAATGTAGAATAGGATGGTAAGATTCCCTTGGAACTTAGGTGAAATGTAGAATGTTACTCCATTTGTTAGTATGAATCTTTCTGCAGTTACATGAAAGGTTACTGATTTGGTTGGTTGATGTGATGGAATTCGGGTAATTCTTTTATGCTCTATATATGCACTTACAATATGTGTTGACTGTTGAATGTTGATAGACAATTAAAGCCACATTTCACTATAGACTATTAGAATCAGTGAAAAAAGAACTCTTCAGTCCAAGTATAATTTCATCCTTGGGTTGTGTTTAGGAGATACTTATATCATGTGTCATGGGTTGTGCACTTGTGCTCATTACACTCCTCAAGATTTTTTTTACACTCGTGTATATTAGAGCACGATTACATGTGAGGAGTGTTAATATCAGTACCTAAATTCACATTTCGGCTTTGATGAACTACTAGATCCACATTTTAGGACAGTATAATACTGTTACAATCAATGGTTTGTGTAACTGTGTGTGAATGGAGCAACCAACTTGCCTTGGGAGGGGCTACCCATTGCCTTAAGTACCCCTAAGGATACTACCCCTACTGTCGGTTGGGGATACTCCTAAGACAACCACAACAAAAAAAGAACAATCAATGATTTTAGTTTAATTGTGTCGCAGAGAAATTCTTGTATATTGTTGGTGTATTGTAATCCTTACTTGATTGCAACCCTGTGAATTTAGCAGAATCTGTTATCTGAGTGAGCAATATTGTACTCCTAGAAAACTTTAGAATTTTCATGTGTTGTGGACTTGTGTTTTCATCGTTTCCTTCCGAATGGAGAGTAACAGTCATAGATTGAAATTTGGAATGGGAATGGTAATAGAAAAGGGCAAAGTGCTATTTTAGCTGTGTAACTGTGTAAGCTTCTCTTGTGATCAGGTTCTATACCAGAATAAATTTCTATCACAGGAACTTTTTTTGTTTTCTGAATACGTACTGTTGTCTGGCAGTTGTCTACCCTATGGAGGTATAAGAAAGCGAAAATCCAGAAACCCTGCAAAATTACAATTCCGAGAATGCAAGAGGGTAAGGAGATAGAGGATCTTTGATTACTACTCTGTTGGTTTGTGTATATTTGAATTTGGGCATTGTAGACTTGTAATTCTAACAGTATACATATTATACTCTACTTCAGATGCCTCAGAACGCAAGGGATATCTTATTGTTGAGGCTAATGGTGGCCTTAATCAACAAAGGTCTTCGGTATGCAGCGAGTTTTACCTAAAAACCTTTATCTTGCTTCTGCAATGAAATAGACGGACCTGTTCTCTTTATAAGCAATTCGCGCTTTTCTTAATGCTTCAGTGTTTTTGAGGCAGATATGCAATGCAGTGGTAGTTGCTGGGCTTTTGAACGCAACACTGGTGATTCCTCGTCTTGAATATCACAATGTCTGGCAAGATTCAAGGTGTTTGATCTTAGTTTTAGTTTGACTTGTTATATATGAAACATAGCTGAGTTTTTCTACATAGAAGCAGCTGGTGTTTCCTAGATTTGTTAGGATATCATTACTGAGCATCCATTCCATTCTTGTCTTTGTTACCTTTATGTGTTTCCTTATTCCCTACACCAGAACAAAGCTTGATGTAATTATTACCAGTGTCATGTAGAAGAAAAAAAATATCAGTCATCCATAATGCTATACACTTAGACACTGCTAAATACTAAGACTGAGAAACTGTGTGTCAAGTTGGCAACTGCTGTTGCATTCCATATATTTATGCCATTGAGGATCTAATGATGTAAAGTTAATCATGGCCTGGTAACTTTATGTCGATGGATTTTCAGAACTTAACTTCTGTCATAGCCTGTTGTATATTCAACTACTTGAGTACAAGACAACTTTTGATTTCTCATTTCCATTTATTCTCGCAGTGATTTTGGTGATATCTATGACATGGATCATTTTGTAAACACTCTTGGAGGCTACATAAGGGTGACGCAGGAGCTACCCAAGATATTGATGGATGATTACAACATCAGCAATATACCCATTGTCCGAGTCCCTGCTTGGTCTTCCATAAGCTATTACCTAGAAGTAGTTTCTCCCATCTTACAAGATCAGGGGTATGTGGAGTTTTCTCTTTTTAGTATTTTCCTGGACTTGCATCCGAAATGGATATCTAAGAAGTTTATTTGTTGACAATCCTGCGTCCTTAACCATAAAAGCAGTACCGTGATAGCACCCTCACCTCCCTCTCAGAAAGCATTGGCCTGTTAGTTCCAGATTGTGTTTCTTTATGGTATGATTGCTTTGTTAGATTGCTACAGACCGTGAGGATTCGTAACCTTACGTAACATATTGCAAGCATAATTTGTTTTTTTCACAGGAAGAATACTGCTAATTATACCTTGTTCAGGTTTGTCCGTATAGCTCCTTTTGCCAATCGATTGGCAATGTATCTCCCTCCAGACATCCAGCTTGTAAGATGCCTTGCAAATTACAAAGCTTTAAGATTTGCATCTCCTATTTCAACTCTTTCCAAAAAGTTAGTCAAACGAATGATGGAGAAGAGTTCAAGGACCAACGGGAAGTATGTTTCTGTACACCTTCGTTTTGAGGAGGTATCAATATCTTTTCAAATTTCCTTGCTTTTTCACCGATTATTATCTCACCTGTCATAAACTTGGGAGGCATTTGTTTGTGTCTGACTGGACATGTAGGACATGGTAGCATTTTCTTGCTGCATATATGATGGAGGAATATTGGAGCGATTTCATATGGACTCTGTTCGAGAGAAAGGGTGGAGGGGCAAATTTAGACGCAGGGGCAAGGCTATAAATCCTGGACTCAACCGAATCAACGGAAATTGTCCTCTAACCCCAGTGGAAGTATGCACTACTTAACTTATGTTAGATAGTTGAGTAATCTAGACTTTAATCATAAAAACCCTACAGTTGCTCTTTGTGGATAGCTAAACATTCTCTCCAAAATGGAATTCTTCTTAGGAAGTGTCATGGGTCTTGGCTAACAAAGGTTTTTGGTTCTTGCAGCTTTACAATAACATGCCCCTTACTTGATTTTCCCCCATGTTTGTTTCTTGTCAGCATAGGTCGGCATGATGCTTAGGGGAATGGGATTTGACAATAATACGTCGATATATTTGGCTTCAGGAAAACTATATCAGGAGGAAAGACATTTAGCCCCTCTGTTACAAATGTTTCCACTTCTATACACCAAGGAGTCACTTGCAACCAACGAAGAGCTTGCTTATTTTAAGGTGATCATTACAACTTGTAAAAACTCATGAGTTGTACTGAGAATAGTAGTGGTTTTCCAATTTTTCGTACCTCGCTTCTTAAATCTTAAAACTTACCTGCAACTTTGTTAGTTTCACGAAACTCATGTTCCTGTTACAGGGCTATTCATCTAGGTTGGCTGCTCTGGACTACATTGTTTGCTTGCTTAGTGAGGCTTTCGTGACAACTCAGGGTGGAAACTTCCCACATTTTCTCTTGGGTCATCGCAGATTTCTGTATGGTGGACATGCAAAGACCATAAGACCTGACAAACAGAAACTTGTGCTTTTGTTGCACAACACAAGCATTAGGTGAAGTTCATTAATCATTTTGTTGAATTTTTGACCTATATGATACGACTTTCTGCTCAATTTTCAATTTATTGAAAATGCCTTCAGCATTCAGGCACATTTTTGGGGTAGAAAACTCATAGTCATATGTATGGCCATCAATATATTTGGCAGTTGGGAAGAGATAAAAGATCAGGTCAAGATGACGCTAGTAGAAAGCAACCGAGAAGGGCTGATGGTTCCAAGTCTCAGCAAATCCAACAGGAAGAACTCAATCTACAAATACCCCTTTCCAGACTGCAGATGCCTTCAGGAAGCTCAAAACCTTACTATAAATCAGGCCAATGTGGACGATGTGCTGGATCACAAGCTAAGGCTTATTATCTGATCGTTTCGATTTACAGTAAATCTCACCTTATACAGCATGCAGGGCTAGCAATGGGGTACATTTTTTCAAGCGTATACCTTGATAATCTAACATGAGTACGCGACCAGGTGCTCAACTTGCATTACTAGCTAGCCAATCTTCAGAAAATGTCGCACTCAGTGATTTTGCCCTAGTTGAAGTATTGAAGCATCACTCTCATGTCAGGCATCTGGTATTCAACGTGTACTTTAAGCCTCAAGGTGCAAAGGGACTATAATGCTCAGTGCTGAACTGCTGATAGAATGTATCAGTCTATCAGAGCTGTTTTTGCGTCAACTAGGAACATGCAGGATTGCTCTGATGCAGGCTGCAGAAATCTGCTCTCTGATGATGCATTTGTGATCGATAACATCAAAAGTTCCTGAATTGAGCACTTGGATGAGAAAACAAATTTTTGAAGAAGATTTTGATGTCGATTTTATTTACAACGTGATTTGGATATAGGAACCATTTAGTGTCGTCCATTTTCATTAGTCGCTGTGAACATTTCTGGGCTCAATAGTTGGTGTTTTTTTTTAGGTGGTGCTCAGTTGTGATGCACTTCTGATTGGCAGGTAGCATTTAGGATTTAGCACATTATAGATGAATTTGAATCTTAGAATTAGTACAACTCTCAAGGCCTTGGTAAAATCCTTGTTTTTTTGGTCATGTGTGTAATCTTCTATATTCTAATTTATGAGTTCTGACTACTTCTGAACCAGCTGATGTAGATTTGGAGAATAAGCACACGAAACAGTCCTGTGACACAGATCCTCTAGCTTCCTGTCCCCCCCAACCACCAGAAACTGCCCCAACGCCCTACGCTATAGAACAAGAATCCTGTGAAGATACCACCGAATTGTTTGGACAAAAGGGCAAATGGTCCCCAAGTATAAAAGTGTAAGATGGTCCAGAAGCAAGGCGTTGAGCCTGGACCAACAAAGACAAATAACTTGACATGGTAAGACCTCCACGTACACCTGTCAAATGGATCTAGTTCAGTAACCTCGATTTTGGTTGAGGTCGGGTTTTGGGTTGTTTACTTGGTTAATTCTCAATCTTAGTTTAGTCGAAAAATTATGTTTTTAATTAAGAGTTTTCGGGTCGATATGGATCGATTTTTCAGGCCATGTCTTGACAGGTCTAGTCCCACTCTTCTTCACAGTTTTGCCTACTCTTTCTCTAAAGGCATTGGCTCACCACCCCAGCTTTCCTTTGCCTCTGGACTCCTTTCTCCTCATGCTATTTGCGCAATCATTTCATTTCCCTCTTTGTATCTGCAATCCCCTCTGTATCCAAGTGTGTTTATTTATCCACTGTGAAGCATGTTCCAATAACCTTATTTTTATGGCACGTATTCACTTTTTACGGCATTCGGTTACATCTATTCTCCCCTTTTTCTCTACTTGCGTGACCCAAGAGGCCAAAGAGGGTAATAACAAATACCAAAGGCTTGAATTTGCATGTGCATCATCTTATAAAAAGTCAATGGGTTGTGTACCGTGGACGGTACATGCCTTTACTGTATCACACAAATTTCTGAAGCTCTTGATTTCAGCTTTTGCACTTTGCTATAAACTAATCGTAGGGTGGATAAGCATACCAATTCCTTGATAAGCTTGATGTGTTTAATTCAATTTTACTGTCATCTTACCCTCAGTATTTGTGAAAATCATCTAGCGCGCCCAGAGTTTAAAGACCCAAAATAATAGGTATGGGGTCAAAAAGTCTGAATCCTTAGATTTGCCATAGTAGTCATATGGTAGAATGTCAAGTGGACTTGCTCAAATTGCAAGCAAACATTTTCCGTATATTGGATAAGTTAATACGGTGTACAATCACTCTAATTCTCCATGGTAAATTGGCAATGTCTTTAGAGTCTAAACATAATAAAAAATGTACAGCTATATATCTCCTGGCATGAAGTCATTCCTTGCATATATGAGCTCGTTCATCTAGAGAAGTCGATATAATACTGGTGATGATTTATGACCCAAATTCTATTCTGGTATGCATTATTTGTCATTGCCTCCCTTTGTGATAGAGGGGCGAAATTCACTCTTTGACCCACTAACAAACGGCACTTACGATATCAAAAATCCACATATTTGACATTCGTTTTATGCTAAAGTTCTAACAGATGAACAAGTTTCTAGGCAATGAGGCCCGATGCCTTTGTGCCAAGTGGGCGATTCGGTACTTGGCAAAGTAAATTAACATTGATCGGGGTTATTTAAGCTTTGTAAATTTCTTGGTTCATGGACTAGAAGATAACGCCCATAACCAAATTACCCATTACCCATATAATCGAGTGCATTGGCTTACTCCAATGTTATGAGAATGCAAATCCTAATGCTAACTGTAGTATAGTAGTACAAAACAAGAGTCAAAACCTTCCAAAGCACAAAAAGAAGATTTCGAAATGGAAGAAACTTGGATCATAGATCAAGAATCCACGCGCTCTTAACCTCATTGAAAGACCATATACCTTATCAGCACCGCGCACCTTTTTTAACCATTATGGGCCTCTAACAATGGCGCTAATACCGAACTAATACGTACAAGAAAAAGCACTTCTCTCATGGGGAGGATCCCGTTTTGGTAGCTTAAAAATATATCAGTTGACTTAGATTATCGACTAACAGATGCATTACCGACAATAGCAAGGACTAATAAAGAGAATTTCACAAATGTACACTGCTCTTTGTAACTTGTGAGTTGTGTATGTCCATCTATGTAACAAGCATGTTGTATAGACAAAGGACTAATCAGTAATGGTAATATTCTTGTTGATAGAATGTTTTGCTTGTGCAATGCTCATGTCATTTTCGCTTCATCCGTTTCTTTACATGCTTCCTAGCTTACTAGGAAGCGAAAATTCTTCTACCCTTTCCATAACATTCGCCAGCTTTATAGTCCTGGTCATCATCAGTAAAACATAATCTCAGACTTAATTTCTATTCCTTTAGACCATAGCAGGCTCCACAACTACTCAGTACAATTGATCTGTAACACTTGTATAATATACTGAAAAAGAAGAACCCCAATATGAATCATCCTAGTATCAATACGTCCACCTTAGCGCGAATAACATACTTAAAGCTATGAATTTTCAATAATCCTATGGACATGGACTGCAAATGGAATTTTGTTACATAAAACCATAGATTTGTGATTTACTTATAAGAGATGTCCTTATAATGTTTTTTTTGTGATTGTAAATCCTAGTACAATGTGGAACTGCTAAAAAATGATAAAGATAGGAAAACAAGCCATCACTAATAAATTTTGCTAGCTGTTCTTTGATTATATCTCTTCTTATTTCTCCATCTTCTGAACAGTTGATCGTACACTTCACTGAAGCAAAATTTGAACAACTATTATGGAATTCGCACTTGCTTGGGTAATCTAACCTTAGGCTACCACTTCCATGCATGTCGCATATAGTACAAGAAACCATTAAGACGTTGCCCTAACCAAAGCCAAAGATATACAATAACCAAAGCATCTAGAATTATTCTAGACTAAACTAAGACAAACTACCTAAAAACCCCTATAGATAACAACAAAGCAGGGCAATATAGCCTTGGGGTTAAACACATACAGCTCGTCCAAATTTGAATACACTCCTGTAGCTCCGGCCACCGAATCATACTCCTCAGACAAGCCACCGCCTTCCCCGCTCTTCTTGACACGGCCTGCAATCACCCTACACACCAGCATTGCCCTCCTGTCATGCTCCTCCAGCCCAACATCAGCACGGTCGTGCGCGCGGCCACTCGTGGCAGTGGTCAGTATGCCTGTTTCTGTGACCCTTTCACCAGAGAGCTTGAACCCATTTTTTATGATACCACAGATATTGCAATGTGGGATGGAATTGCAAAGGTTGGATGAGCCATTAAGGCCTAGTGAACACTTGAAAGTGGTGCAATGAAACCTTAGAAGCTCATTTCCATCAGCTATGCATCTAGGATGTTTTTTGGGCAGTTTTGTGGCCTTGAACTTTATCAAGTCTCTATATTCCTCAAACCTGTTGATAGTTTTTTGGGTGTTGTGGACTTTGAGAATTCTATCAATTTTGCATACTGGATTTTGCTTCAGTAGCCAGCTTGATTGGAATATGATCTCTACTATATTCTTGCTCGTATCCTCTGGACCTAGTTCTGATACTGCATCCAGAAAAAGTACACATTTGAGGTCTAAAGATAGTAAACAAAACTGCATAGACGAAAGTATGAAACTGTTCTAAAGTGCATACTAGCTAGTAAAATGTCACATGGAGCAAACTTATTCCATACTTAAACTACAAGGTTAATTTTATGACTGTTGTAGTTGTAGGTGACTTTTTTACTTTTTAATGCTCTGATCGAACAAAGCTGCTGCTAAAAATTACAAGTCACGACACTGTAACATGAGCTAAGATTCCTAAAATTAACCAAACAATTACAATTTTCATAACACTTTGGTGGCTATAACCAAGTAGCAGATGTTCTTCTATCTATAGACGTACTACAGACAATACTTAGTTTCCTAGAGTTCCTATAAATTATTTAACAAAATACAAGCAATTTTCAAATAGTTATCAAGAGTTTCCGAAAATTCCCAAAAAACTACACGTAGAGAACATCAGATATATCTGGCAAGTGATAGTTTACTATTTCAGGCTATAAAAAAGTAAGTACCTGCATGTCTAACAGCTTGATGAAGCTCCAAGTTCTCAGGCTTCATGAAGATCTCACCACAATCAGGGCAAGAACAGATAGTAGCTCTAAGAGAAGGGTCTCTAGTGAAGGCCAAAACAGGATCAACCACCATTCTACACTCATAACAACCTGAAAATCTCCTAAATGGCATCCCTTTAGCAGAATAGTTAGCGTTATTAGAAGAAGATGACTTGTGTAAAACAGCATTATTGTTGTTATTGTTGCTAATCTCACTCAAAACAGGAGGAGTTCTGATTGACCTATTTGACCCTTCATGGCTGCTGCTACTACTGCTACTAGCAGGGTTAATCCTGGTTTTTCTCTGTCGAATTTCAGGAGAAGCTGGCTCAGGCCTGTGCATTACCTTTGTGTTGTTGCAAAGTGAGCCAGAGCACCTCATTTTCTTGCTCTTCTTGATGTTTTCTTCGACTGTTGGCTTTTCAGCTTGCTTTTTCTGTTTGCCTTTCTGTAATTTTTGTGGTGATTGTTGCTGTGGTTGTTGCTCGACTTCGAGGTGCTTGCAAGTGAGAATGTTTTTCATGACTGCCCATGAAGGTAGCTGCTGCTGCTGCTGCTGTTGTTGCTTTTGTTTGTCTTTGTTCTCTTTTGTTTGTGGGGGCTGGCTTGACCTCCTAGTTCTATGGACCTCTTTGGTGGGTTTAGGATTTGTTGCTTTGGCCATTGTTGAAGAGGCAGGAGAGGAGTTGTTTGTCTTCTGTTTAAGTGCTTCACATGGGATTCTTTTGAAGCACAAAATGCTGAAAAAACAGGTGGATAGGTGCACTTAAAGAAGGGGCAAAAAGAGGAAGGGGGTTTGCTTTACTTTTTGTGAATTTATGGTTCTTCTGGATTTGAGATTGAGATTAGTTTATAGTAGAATGCTGCATAGAGAAAACAACTTATAACTGAAGATTACACGATACATTGTCTGGTTATTAAAATAAAGCATCCTCTCACAAATTGGGTATCCATTCCAAACATCCTCCTACAAAGCTTGAAATTTAAGTCGTGACTAGTATTATGTAAGATATGGTAACCAAAATGGCAATATGATGATCTTTCCAATGAGTTATTGTCATTGATCATTCTACAACTCCCTCAACAAAATGGATGATAATTATCAGCTAGCCTTGTCATTGATCATTTTACAACTCCCTCAACAAAATGGATGATAATTATCAGCTAGCCTTGTCATTGATCAATCTACAACTCCCTCAACAAAATGAATGATAATTATCAGCTAGCCTGAAAGCAAAAATTTAGTTGTCTAACTGTTTACGTAGCCTAACATGTTCATAGAAAATGTATTAATTAGCTAATAGCCAACTAACCAGGAAGGGCTTACATTCTAACACACGTTCACATCAATATGTTTTAGTGCATCACAGAGTAGATCACAAACTCACTGAGGGTATTACGTCTGTTGTTTTGGCAATCTTACTATTTGTCCATTAAAGTTGGATGAGCTAGATAGATCAAAGATTACAACGTGACTGTCCTTGAGTGCTTTGCAGCTTAATTGCTAGACTACAATATCCAGGTGGATAGTATTAAAATCTTTGGCGGAAAGGTGGTTGTAAAGTTGTTGGTCATTGGCATTGATATGATTATTGCACTCCAAGAACCCCGGTTGGTACTTCTTAATAGTTACGGAGTACTAGTTAGTAGGGCCTAAGACTCGCTAAAGATGCCATTCCAGTATTTCGTTAATTGGAACAAGGAATATATGTCATTTGTGTATCTCAAAGAATGTGGCTCAACCATTTGGAACTTTTGTTGCCATTCTTCAGCGCGCATGTGTAAATCTTGTTAATGTTGTAGCTAGCGCAAGAAGTATATCATATATTCATATCTTGACTAACATTTAGAAAATAGGAAAAAGAAGTTCTCTATAATTTGAGGGATGGGCAGAATTTATGCATACTACCCAAGTACTACTCCCAACAGTCTCAACTACTGAAAACCTCAGGTAACGAACAGATTAATGCATGCTCATTGCAGTCCACATGATTGGTGCTTCAAGGACCCGCTAGAAGTTAAGCCAAATTGCTGCATGCATGTAATTGGAATCTGACACAAACCATCTTGAGCTAGACCAATTTTATTGTACTCCGTAGTATACAAGACTGACCTGACGAGCTTTAAACTATCAGCCCCGACTACTAGAGGTTGGGCGATATAACTCATGAATCAACTAGATAGGACATTGTCAAAAATAATAGTAACTCCTAAAACTTCTACTTCACTCCAGTTTCATATCCTCTCTTCTTTGAATAGTACAGTCCAGTTTCCAACCACTTAGCAGCGGGTAAGTTGAAGGAAGTATGGCCAACCTAGCAAGGGGTCAGACCGTCAGAGATCGCAATACAACTTCTAAATCGACATATTGCCAACTGGTTTTAGAATGAAACATGTTATTAGGCTCCTCTTCTACTAGGCTTGTGCTTCCTCCTCGAGCTTATCCGAGGACTTCATAAAAGTAGTCTTTATTGAGTTAATAGTGTTGGAATAATGGCTCCAAAGCCTTTCATTTGATTATAAACTTTGGATTTTTTTGGTATAAATCCCCTACTTAATATACCTATTAAGACAATGTTTATTGTCATTCTTTATTGTGTGATTATGGGTGCCTTTAATCCCATAATAATCAAGTTCATGACTCTTTGGTATCCCATAACATCTTTTGATGCTTTATAAATAAAGCATCTCTTGTGTTATCTTGAAAATCCAACACAAAGTATCAAACACAACATCTTGTTCTTGGGTAATTGTATGAGTGTGCAAACTCCAAGTTCTTATATGTGAGTGGTCACATACAAGGACAATTGTGTTAACCTTGGGGAGGATTTCGGCCAGTGACGATAACCACCAATGTCGGGCCGTAATCGCTTTCAAGTCAGTAGCTTCTATACCACGGCACAACTTAAAATCGACAAGTATCATTTCTCCCTTCTTACAACATTTGTTCAACCCTTATTTCCTACAAATAGTATATTCCCTTAGCTCGTGTACGGAGTAGTTGCATTGAGCCTTTATAATCTCTAGTAAGAACCAACAAAAAAAACACAGCTTAGAGATTGAAAATTGTTTTCTTTGCGCCAAAAATCGCCATCTTTGATCAAAGAGGCGACTTTTTTGTCGCCCTTAACTCGCCTTCTTTGTACGTTAGACAATTTTTGAGGTCGTTCCAGTGCTTGTTTAATTATCTTCTCCCTAGAGGCTGTTCTTGAGTTGCAACTTCTACAATCTACAGTTGGATTTGAAACTCTTTCACAGTTTATACTGGAACGACTACAATCACCAGATTGAAGTTATAGCACTACTAGTAGCTACTCTAGCTAGTAACACAGATTGACACGAAGGGGTTGACTAATTCTTACATTAAAAAGTCTCCTTACAAACCATTAAAGACTTAGCTTCACAGTTCACACCCAAACAAAGTAAAAGTAAATGAACACAGAGCTAGTAAATATTGTACTTGGACATAATAGAGTCTGTCACAAAGCTAGGCAAACACTGAGGTATTCTCTAATTAATATGCGGGTAAGTTTCCTCCCAAGGTGAATTTTTGGGGCAATGCGAGAACACCAACATCAAGGTAAAGACACTAATTGCACCATAATGAGGCTTCATCCATACGCGGGAAAGAAAAGCTGATCTAAATTTTGATTCCTTTTGCATAAAAATCATGCGAGAGAGAGACCATATGGTATGGTTCTACACTTACAATAAAGTAACCCCCTTTCTCCCCATTGGAACTTTATTTTAACGGAGAGGCTGCCATATTCATCCCACTTTTCAGCTTATTTGAATTTTAATCTCTTCTGCAGGAGTTACGTGCTGTTGCTTTGCGGAAATTAATCTATCCAGATAACATTGTCTCGCTAATTACATAACTTATTTGTTGTACTGTATAGGATAAACAACTTTGGTTTTGTACTTTTTTACTTCAGTACTAACCTTTTTCCTCTGATAATTGAAGTATTATTGATGTTCGGTACATTGCTCCCAGTCCTCATGAGTCATAATATGGCTCTGAGTCCTAGTTGCGAAATCTAGTTTTTCAAAAGTAGAAGATTATACGAACAAACTATTTACGGTTTACTTTTTAAACGCTACATTTATATTTGTTCTTAACATTTGAGATTAATCCTAAACAAATGATAATTAGTAAAGTCAATCATTACAGTACACTTTAAGATACCCAACTCATGTCCGTTGGTGTGATTGGCGAAATTTCCTAAAGAGTAGTATTTAGTGACTAATATTCTTCATGTATTTTGTTTTGACGCTTGAGCAAGAAATGTTGTACATGAAGCGTACGTATGTCTAATGTCTACAAGCAAATCGCAAACATTAGCTGAAAGACCGAAAAGAGACACTGAAGTGTAAAATAAAGTTAGTAGTCTTGTAATTTAGTGAAAACAATGAAAAATGGGTGTTATACATTTCATTTCTATGAGAATTTGCCGGTAGTTGTACAAGATGTGAAGATGGAGACAACTGAACATGATAGAAACATCGCTGATGAAAATTGTACTTGCCCATTTTAAAATTACCCTCGCTGACGAAGATGATTCCAATTGTTTTTTGTGTGCTAAGGTGTTTCTCGAGAGCAAGGCCGTTTTTGATTTTCAAACGGACAAACGGGTTGTTTAAACAATACGAAGTGTAAAGTAATTTTTTTCTTACTTTAAATAAACAAACTTATTTTATACGGAGTACTTTGGAGCAAGTGTTGCGCTATATATTTCCTCCGTCCTAACATGTGGGGGGAAATTTTGAACAAATAATAATATTCTAATTAGACAGAGAAAATAGATGATTAATATGTAATATCATGTAGTTGATGATTAATATGATTACGTTGATGAGGTTTTTGAAAAAAATTAAAAATACACAAAGTTCAAGTTTGAATAACATTTTTATCTATGCTATTTGTGGCTATTCCTCTTAAACAAAAAAAAATATTCACAATTGATGTATAAAATGGATCTGCGCAAACTTTAATCATTGCAAATCAAAGGAGAAACTGATGAAAGCTCTGAATATGATATCGGCGTTTTTCATTCACTATATCGTAAGGGCATATATTTATACCTTTTGGAATTTACTAAACTGTTTGAAATTTTTTGAACTTTTTTAGTTCATGGCATATATTTATACCTTACTTTTCAAACTTGTTATGAACATTTTTGAACTTTCTAAACAATCTTGACAATAAAAATAAAAAACCACTGTACAAAACATGCCAGCAAGAAAAGGAAATCAAATTAAACCACTTGATAGTTACGAAATTCATACCCACCCTCTCACATTAATCTTCCCTAATTCTATTTAAAGTTCAAAAATTACATGAGAGTTTGGCTACTAATTTAGTTAGGTAGAGACTAAGCGCAACACGATTAAAAAACTTCTAAAACAATTTTTCTTATTCTACCCCCACCCTCCCCTCCTCCCTCTAAACATATCTCTCTCCTCCCCACCT
>CAAKMY010035985.1:5234-18941 GCA_901111285.1 Corrigiola litoralis
CACTCACGACTTTGTCCTGTCAAATGTAGACTTGAATTTTAGGGCATTAAGAGAGGCTTGGAGTCAAGTGACATTGGAGCATATTTCGCGGGAGATGAACACATGTGCGGACTTTCTGGCTCGCCATAGTCGAAGGAATCAATTTAGCTTTGAACTCTAAGGAAATCTAGAAAGAAAAACCTTTATGCGAACTAAATTTGTTTGATGAACATGGAACTATTTTGTTGCACAACAATGACAACATGCATGTAATTAACTTGATTTATTTATTTATTTATTCCACTTTACCAAAAAAAAATAAAAATTGGTCAGTCATAATACTTATATAACTCTTTTAGTCTTTTTTTAGAAGAGGAATAAATCCAACACCACATAAAGACAACGTTTGAAGCCAATTAATACTACAACCTTTAGAGTGGTAAAAATTAAGTACAATAGACACCTGGCCTTTCACATTTTTTCAAATGGTTGGCTTGCCAATTTATTCAAGTAGTCCTATTTGTTCGTATGCCTTCTTTTTCTTCATGTCTAAAGCATATATATAAACCTCTTCATGTATGTAGCTTTTTGTTGTTAGTGGGCTCGAACTTGAGATCTATGGGATAGAAGGAGAACTTATATCAATTGAGTCACTAATAGTGTTTAAAAAACACTAAAATAACTTATGTTGGAAGTTTGGTGGGAGTACGCATTTTAAGCTTTGAAGTGACCATAACAATGGCCTACAAAGACAAAATTTTCTCGTCCTGTAAGTCAGCTAGCTAGTATCTCATTTGATTTTCTCTTGCGTTTGATACCCAACAACATCATTTATAATTATTTTCTTTAGCCATCTGATACCTAGTAATAGACCATGGGCCAAAGACAATTACGTCGGATGGTAAGAATTAAACATCATTCAAAGCATGAAAACAAGTCCATCAAATCAGGACCTTATTACTGTGTTATCCCCCTGGCGTAAATTATTATAATTTATGCATAAGATCAATAATGCTAATTATGCTAATATTCTTGATAATGATTGCTTGGATGATGGAAACATAATGATAAACATTCAGGAAAAAGAAAGCTTTACTTGCTCCCAATCGTACAACTGAAACTAGGAAATAATGTGAAGGGAAGAAAAATAAAATTAAAGGGTCCAAACCACTTTTAATCGGACCCGCTTGTCTCTCTCTTTCTCACTATGATTTAGTTTGATCTCGCACTCTCTTTGTCTCTTTCTTTCTACTCCCACTTCATTTACACTTCCAAATTATTTCCCTTATTGTCTCTTTTCACAAAATATTTTAGGAAACGAGAAAAATCAACCTAGTCTGTTCGAAATAAAGAATCTCCTTACAACTCACTTAATCGATCATGTCAAGCAGCTTCAAGGGGAAAGACATAGCCAATCATGAAGGACCGTCCAATGGGGCTGAGTCCCACCACCGGCAACAAGCGGCTCCTCTAAGCCGATACGAGTCGCAAAAGCGACGGGATTGGAACACGTTTTGTCAATACTTGAAGAATCAAAGGCCACCAGTGTCTGTCATGTCTCACTGCCAATCAAACCATGTGCTAGACTTCCTAAGTTACCTTGACCAGTTTGGCAAAACTAAGGTACATCTCCAAGGCTGTAATTTCTTTGGGCAACCTGAGCCACCTGGCCCATGCACTTGTCCTTTAAAGCAAGCTTGGGGCAGCCTTGATGCCCTCATCGGACGGTTGCGTGCCGCCTATGAGGAGAACGGGGGCACGCCAGAAACTAACCCTTTTGCGAGCGGGACTATAAGGATGTATTTGAGGGAAGTTAGAGATTCACAAGCTAAGGCAAGAGGAGTTCCCTACAAGAAAAAGAAGAAGAGGAGAAATCATTTGAAAGCTGCTACTGCTGCTACTAGTAGTAGCACCACTACTAGTGATGCAAGCTCAAGGTTTCCTATGCACTCGCCTACTTGATATTTCTATAACTATAAGTAGTATTTGAATGACACTGGCACTTAGGTAAATTTCAGAACTTACTTTCAGTTGTCTAGATAGCTAGCCTCGCTCCATATATGTTGGCTTTGTTGATTCAGTATGCATTTCAAGAATATATATATTTACTATATGTTGCATGACTTTGTTGGGTTTTGTGTTAATGGCTGGTTGATTAGGTACTCTGTTTCTCTTCCATTCTCAGAATCTCAGGCACTGCAAACTCCCTCTTTTCTTTTTTGAGAGAATTACATTTTGGTAAATTTAAAAGAGGCCGGATAAGTTTATTTCTTTCATCAAGATTCATAGGATTTCAGAATGAAAATTGGGTTTATTATTGTATCGATCTAGTGAACTTGTGATCTGGAAAGACTAGCTTGCTCGTATCCATAAAATTGATGTTAAAACCCTAGCTATCGCTTGTTGGTGCACAGAAACCCTAGGCTATTCAGCAATTAGCTCCTTACTTTAGGACAGTAAAGACAAAAGGGTAAGTTAAAAAACTACTGTACATACTCCATATTAGTGGCTTTAACTTAACTATAACAGTCATCATATTTAGCACCTTATTTTATATATGCTCTCTTGACTCTTGCCCAACAGTTATTGGACGACAAAAAATGAAAGACAGGTATTTCTCCTGAGATTTCCTAATTTCAATAATTCCCCAATTTGTTGCTTTGCTTTTTATAGCCAAGTAATGGCTTCTTTTAGGATTCTGCACCATTTTATGCCTGCCATGGTGCATGCCTTATACGTTCATGCGACATGCTTAGTGATGACATCATACAAATGGTCGTAACCTCGAGGATGAAACGTAAAATAAAAATAAAAATAGAGGGACCATGAAGTGAGCAGATGAAATATTAGTTATAACATTGGATATTCCACTCAATTTCACAGTTCATCCTTGCTCCCTTTGTGCTTTTCTCTTTCTCTTTATCTTTCTCTATCTATGTAATATAGATATCTCTTTCTTACTTATAAAGTTGTAACAAATTAGGTAATTTTTAACGGCAAGTTATTAGGTACACGTGAGAGTATCTACTCTCAAGTTTAACTTAGGGTATATACAATAGATCCCTATTTTTAAGTGGATCATAGATGCTGCGTAATTGTACTAAAATCCGATTTACTTGCAACTTAGGTTTATGGTTACAACTTTTGTCCATCTATTTTTTTGTTTATTTATTTTTATTATTTTTAGACTGCAGGAGCTAATGTTGAGTGTAAGGGTATAAGAATCCGAATCTAAAACAACCCACATGCAAGTTAAACTTTCAAACATTGGATCAATCTTGCTCCAGTACTATAACTTTTGTCCATTTGAAGATTGACATCACTTGGATTGTACACTCACATGTTTGCTAAATGGCCATTTAGGGGCAATGGATGAGACGAAACTACTCATGACAAAATTTTAGATCGTTAATCAATGTTTTTGATGCGCAAAAGTTTCACTTATGTATTGAACTAGACTCGAGTTCTATCGAGCCTAATCGAGAAGGCCGAAACTCGACTAGAACACTTTGTGAGATACTTAAATGCTAAAAGAACATAGATATTGTATTATATTATACAAAATAGTATCTACTAATTTCTAATCTCTCTCTTGTATATAACTATAGGACAAATAAGTATATATTTTTCAAAATATATGGACTTATATAAACCGAAAGGTATCTTCCCATAAAATATAACCAACCGAATTTCTCAAAGGCAAAGAAAGCCTCCTCTTCTTACAAGAAAAAAAAAACAATTTCTCAATGTCAAGTCGAGTTCGAGTCCAGATCCGAATTATCAATCACGCGAACTTTGCAAGTCGAGTTGAGCTTGGGTATGGCTTCGTGGGTCAAATCGAGCTCGATTCAGCTCATTACACACCTATGGCTAGCTAGTGAGTAAGTGTTCCTTATCAAGAGAGTATGTTAGGATTTTAGGATGTCAATATATATGTCCTTATAAACTTTTATGTGTGTGAGTGTGCCCGCGCGTGTGCGTGTACATGTGCATGTGTACGTGTGTGACTAGACATAATAAATGAATTCTGACACTGATACCTGGATTAAAGTATGCTTTTTAAAGTCAAATTGAAATGAAGAGTATTGAGGTGAATATATGTTTCAGCTGTAATGTTTTGTTCGAATTTTTTTAGTCTTAGATTGAATGACTCACTGAAAATAATTAATTTAATATTAGACTTATATGATATAATAATGAAAAAATTAACAAAAATAATCCCTATTATGGTCAGTCAAACAAAAGTAGTCCATATTACTGAAATATACAAAAATAATCCTGATTAATAACTTCTTAACAAAAATAGGTCATATGCACCGGAGCGAGGTCTATTTTCCAAAAAATATGATGGAAGTTACCATTATATTTCTCCGGACCATCCCCAATCTCATTGCCTTTTCATCTCTTTATTATTTCCCTTCTTGTTCCCTCTTTGCTCCTCCTCCATTGTTACACCACCCTCCTCTTCAACTTGCTCACACCTATCAACCGCTCGGGGCTTGGTGGCGGTAAATACACACAGAATTCATGATAACAATACATTCCCCCGCAACCCCAATTCATAGACCCAAAACACTCTTAATTTTATGAAAGATTACAACTTGCGTCAAGAAAAAGATGACCTCCTACAATTCTATGGTAACTCCTCCAACTCCATCTTCGGGTGTTAAATTGCAGCCTCCTCATATCATGGGACTTGAAGTGCTTGTCCAATTCATTTTATTACCCGCTCGTCTCTCCCTCGGCATGAATCATTTCTCTTATGCCCACCAACTAATGGGCGGGGTTTGCATTAGCATATGGTGAAAGCATTGAGGGGTTTTGATTGTGGTGAGAAAAGGGGATAAGAAGGGTTTGGATTTAGGCAGGATGGACCTTAGGCAATGGGGAGAGCATCCTTTTTTGGCAGGATGACTGGACAGGCTTGGGTAGGCTGGACCATTTAGTGTTCGGACCCCAGGAAAGGGGAGTGGAGGAGACTAAAGTTGCCCACTTCATTAATGATCAACAATGGGACCTTAATTCTGTGCATCTTCCTACAGACATTTGTGATTTAATTCAGAGTATTGTCATCCCTGACCATGGTCTGGATTTCCCCTCTTGCAAGCTTGCTGTTAATAAATTTTTTGACTCCAAAACCTTATATAAGGAGCTTTGGAGTGCTAACAACTCTCATTGTTTACCTCTTTTGACAAACAACCCTGCTCTGAATTGGGAAGACATTTGGCACCTGCCTTGCATTCCTAATATTCAGTTCTTCTGTTGGCTAATCTGCTGGAATAGGCTACCCACTCGAGAAATGGTAGCTAATAGGGGAATCCAATCCCCTATTAGCTGCCCTTTCTGCCCCGACATACCTGAGGACTGTGAGCATGTCCTTAGGGGTTCTCTGGAAAGCAATGAACATGCCCCCAACCTTTTTTGAAAAACCTTTTGCAAATTGGTTTGCGGATAATTGTCTTAACAAAACTGTTGTAAATACAGTCCCCTGGAACTCCCTTTTTTGTACAACCTCATGGAAGATTTGGATCAGACGTAATCAATGGGTCTTTTCAAAAATTAACACCACCATTCCCTCTACTTTAGAGTCAGCCTCAGCCCTGGCCAAGGAGTACTTCTACTCCAATCCACAAAACCAGAGCTCTTCCAATACTACCCATTTCAGATTACCCACTGTCCCCCATCTTAATAGCATGTTCTCTATCCTAGTCGATGCATCCTTTTCTATGAATACAGCAGGCATTGCAGGTCTCTGTTTGGATATTGATGGCAGGTTCGTGAAAGCCTTTGCAAAGCACACAAGGTGCAGGAACGCAAATGAAGCAGAGCTGCTGGCCTTACTGGAAGCTATGAAATGGGCGAAGTGTAATAACTGGAACAATACCAACTTCCTCACTGACAGTGCAGTGGCTGAAGCAAGTATTAATGGCAATAAGATTAAGGACAGTTTAGCTAACTTAAGTGAGATTTGCAGGGAGTTTCTCCAGGCCCAGACTATGAGCAGAGTAGGGAGGATACCGAGGCCCCTCAATGGGTGTTCTGATGAGCTAGCGAAGATGGCAAGGAAAGAGCTACGGAAAGAAGAGGGTCTGATTGTTTTTCATTGTATTTTTCTGTTATCATGAAACCCTATTTTGATGGCGATGATGTAATCATTTGGTCCAATGACACCCAATCATTTCCTTTTAACCCGGGAGGTTAAGGAAATTGTTTTTGTAATTGATACTTATTATTATTAATTAATGCAGTACCTCTTACTTGCCAAAAAAAAGGGTTTGGATTTAGGGATAATAATGACGATGATGACCGATGAGTTGAGTTGTGGTTAAACAAGAATATTAAAGAAGAGGATTGAAAGAGATAAGTTGAGGCAAGTGATGAGTTTGGTTGAGATCAAATTAAGATTGGAATACCATAAATTTTATTTGAAGTGTGGGGTGAATGAGTGGTTTAAAGGAACCAGAGCAAGACAAGATGAGGACAATGGTGTAACAATGGAGGAGGGTATGAGGGGGATGGGAAGAAGATGAAAAGGACGTGAGATTGTGAAAGGAAGTGAGTGTTATAAGGGTAACTTTTATCATCTTTTGGCCGAAAAAAAGAACTCCGATGCATCGCACCTATTTTGTTAACAAGGTTGACAATGAGATTACTTTTGTATATTTCAGTAATAGGGAATATTTTTGTGCGACCGACCATAAATTTATGATAGGCATTATTTTTGTTGATTTTTCCTATAACAATTGTCTTAATTAGTCTACACGAAAATGGAATTTTAAAAAGTTATCGTTATTATAAATTAAACTTGATTTTAATGTGAACAAACAGATTAGGACTTTGTTTGAGTGTACTAGTTGATACAACTAACATTATAATATTTTAATAGGAAGCTCAATATTTATATACACATTGCTTTTATTTTTTGGTCGAAATATAAAAACTCAACTAAATCAAAAACAATATATATAATGAGAATGACGTAGCTTCTAAGAATTGGTCTCATCAAAACTCAAGAAAATATTCAATTAACTATTCTGAATCTTTTCAAGAACCACTCTATATATATTCTATTCAAAAATTGTTATTTTACCATTAGCTCTAGTATACACTTCATACTTGATAACTACTATTTGACCCGCCCGATGTATAAACATACTTTTTATTATATTTTATAGGCCGCTTTTTGTTAGTAACTCTTTTATTATTTATTTTTTGTTGACTTTGTTCTTATATATAGCTAATGTTTTTCCTTTTTCCTTTTTTCTTTATCTATGTTCAAAGAGGGTACCCATAATTTTGATTTGGAACTGTTTTGAAATGTAAAGGCCTTTGTATCATTTTAATATTAAAGTGTTTCGTTGAGCGTTATTGGTTTATTTATTGTATCTTATGTTAAACTATGAGGATCAAACGATGTTTCACTTTGGTTAGACACTAAGGATATAACCCTCTGCCAGTTAGGGTGGTTTGAAAAGCATTCCCTCTGTTTAAGATTGATTCAGGCAGTTGGAAGACAACCATGACATGGGAAAACGTGGAAACCAAGATCAAATTAATTAACAACTTGCCCGCTTGAGAGACTCTCAAATTGCTTCATGCATTGATTTTCTTGAGAATCAAGTCAATGATTATCTGGAATCTGCCACTCTATTCAATCCCAAGTCAGTAGGGACTCCAAGGCAAACTTCCATGCTCTCAACTTCTTTAACCCCAAAGGTCTACCACTTGCAGTCTTATTTGGGCAAGGGTGTGAGAAGAGAATTTAATGAAAGATTTGTCTAAATTAATGGCTTCGCCTGAGAAAGCACAAAACTATCCCTTCTTCAGTAGTTGGCAGGCTGCAGTGCTCATCGGAGAAAATAGGAATGCAACATCATCATAAAAGAGATGTGACAGTAATAAAGTATTTGAATCATGAATTCTTCTTGGGGAAATTGGTGTCTTTTGAATGGACTTAAAACTTAATATCTTGGCTCTTTCATGGCCTTACTGTTGAGATCTATTTTGTTTAATCTATTTACATAAAAGATTTAAAGGACGGTTCCACCTAATTCCTACTAGAATTGAGATATATATATAATAACTTTTGGAATAAGACAGGGATTAAAGGTTTGCCACACTACTTGCCATAAATTCCATGTCCCTCGGTTGATTTATGCTTAAATTTATAGTTTTGGTTAATTTTCTTGTTTATCTATTTTCACTAAATAAGGTGACGACTCTTAAATTTAATTTGCTTTTTCGGTTGTGTTGTACCCAAATGTCTTTTAAGAAACACACTTTTGGGTCCATACAGTCATGTCCACAAAAGATACTCCTTGCATATGTGGCATGTCAAAACAGCTACAAGTAAGGATAAAGTGACATATCTTATATGTTTTATCAGTTTCCATGTAACGACCATACGAGGTGGTTTAAGAAGCTCAATAACTACCGCATGAAGTTCAAAAAACATATTCTCAAAAGTTATATTAGATCTAGATAACCATTTTGAAAATATCTTGAACATTTTAGACTGGACATAATGCCATCACTTTTTCCCTTTGCACACTTGCCACCTCATTGTAGGGGCTTCTTAAAACTTATACTATTACCATGTAGTAACCTCACTTCTTCGCCACTCGGATTAAAGGTACCCATGAGGGGCTAGAGTACTTTCTCCTTCATGCTCATCATCAAACACTACCAAGATCCATGTAATGACCATATTGCAAACCAAATCCAACAAGAAAACTTGTGTTGAGGTTGATTGGCACCCCATTAGGATAGGAAAGGATAGTACTCTCATCTCTCACATTTTTATTTGTAGGTGACTTGATCCTATTTGGAACACAAATGAGAGAACTTTACGAGGAATGAATGACACTCTTTTTTTGGCATAAAGATGAGGCCCCAGGCCTAGCTACTCATAGAAGGGTGTTCAAACACCAAGTTTAAGTTATTACATACCATTGGTTTTAGAAACAAAAGAATGTCGAATAGTTTTTTTTTTTTTTTTTGATAAAATATAAGTTAGAATTAAACTCCAAAACAACTTATAACTTACCCCTCAAATGTGATAATACTTCACAAAATGAGAGACTAAACAAAGCTGTTGAACAAATCTTAGGCTGAATTACAAACTTAGTATGCTAAATTATCAAGCTGTCAAGCCAACTTATATCAGTATTAGATAATCTAGGCTTACACAATAGCAAGACTCTCAATTTGACATTTAATATAACTTATTTCACTAGATTCTCAGGTTTAATCAAACACAGCTCTATTTTGACTTGATGCCTATAGTACCAGACATAATAGAACAAACCACACAACATTGCATTGCAGATCTTCTACTTTATCAAGGAACTACATCTTCTTCTGACTCCCCATTGAAGACTTCTGTATTCTGGGATTCTGCACTTCAATTAATCAGCGCAATTTCAAGCATCTCATACTATAATCACATTAAAAAAAATAAGTGCTCTTCATTTTCAGGTCTTAACCCACACAATTCACATTGATCTTTAGCAAGCACACTTATTCTCTTTAGTTTTTGCTTAGTTTGAATTTTCCTCAAAAAATAGAGCCAGATTATAAAGGAATGTTTAGGAATGACAAATCTATGCCAGATTATGCCACTCCACCAACATTTTGGCATAGAACCTCTAAAACAAACATAATAATCTGCAACTGAATGCTGCTTGTCAAGTCTCAGTTCAACACCAACAAACTCCATCAACAAGATTTTTCACATAAAAAAGCTTCCTCTAATACCAGTTGTTGTAAATCTTAGGTTGATACTCAGCCCAATAAACACCTTTCATATACACATCATTCACCCATTTTAATTACAAATGGTCATTTTTTGCAAAGATCCACCAAGCAAATTGACCAATACAAGCCCTGTTCCAATCATGCACCACCTTAAAACCCAGGCCTCCTGTCCCCTTACTTCTGCATAGAAAGCTCCATTTCACCAATGGTGCTTTGCTGTAACTTTATTTCCCTTCCCATAAGAAGTTCCTAGATATAGCTTCAATGCTTTTAACAACTCTTCCACTTAAACCTCTCAACTAGGATACGAGTCACAACTTCCTAGACAATGTGCAATTCTTGTTGATGCCTCGTTTGTAGACAGAAACTCTCCTGCATCTATACCCTTATTCTGCTACAAATCTACAATCTAGCAAACAGAGGAGGACAGTGGCTTTGGGCAAAAGGCAAGGTGATAGCTTGTAAGACAAGTTTTGATGCTAAAGCTTGGGATATAAAGGAGGGCCTGGCGTGGAAAAAAGAGCAACAAAGTCTGAATATGTTGTTGTTGTCTGACTCGAAGCAAGCCATTGATTGCATCACAAGAAATGACTCATCGTCCATCTAATTTATTTCTGGAATGCAGGGAACTAGCAAGATAAGGGACTGCAGTGGTAAGATACAGTAGTAGGAATTCAAATGAAGTTGTAAATGCAATTGCAAAGAAGGCGAGGAATAGTGGCAGTTGGTGCCCAAATTTTGCATTTAACATCCTCCTACCTTTGTGCAACCTTAACTGTGTAAGTAGCTATAAGGCTACGGATGTATAGCTACGGATGTCTGTACGTCTGAGATCCCTGAACATTATGATTTGATAAGTAATATATAAGGCCGATGAGCCCCTCCTTTATTCAAGAAAAAAAAAAAAAAAATATACAACAACAAAGCTAGCTATTCACCTTATAAACACTTGTTGTATTTCTAATTCAAGTGTGTCTCTTTGATACATAAAGTACGCAATTGACTTCTGAAATGGTCATCAATTATGTTCCGGAAACCGGAAACCTGAAACCTGCTCATTATCCGAAACCTATTGTGAAAGGTTGTTGCCATATCAGTATTGCATGAACGTTTTGACCTACCGTTAACTCTACTTCATTTCTTGCTCCTCCCTTGTCCTCTGCCGTTTCAGAATGCAACATGAGGGGAAGTAGACCCTTTTTGTGGTCTATTAGCGCATGTGGGAAGCTCTCATGATTCAAACTAGAGCTGTCAAAAGTCAAAAATGACCCGATCCAACTCAACCAGTCTGAACCGTCCGAAAACCGACCCGATTCAACCCGAGAAAATCACCACCCGAAACTGACCCGATGTAAATTCGAAACCCGACACAACCCAAAAAGTGGAATAAAATTTGATATACAATGTTGATTAAAATTTAGTTAATTTATAGTAGAGAATAATTCGACCCGAGACCAATTTGGCTCAAAATTGCCCGATCCGAAAGAAATAAATGACGCGATGTGACCCAAACCCGATATGACCCGAAGTCTGTCATGACCAGAAATCAATATGACCCAAAACGAGCTGACCCAACCCAAAACCGACCCGAACAGCCCGATTGCCGGCTCTAATTTTAACCATTTACTTGCGTGATTGACTTATAGGTTCCCCCAACACCCCATTCAGCTTTTTAATTTCCCCAAACCTAAAAAATCCTATTAAGCTCGGACTTTTTGTTATCCTCAAGTAGTACTTTACACATGAAATATAGGTATAACATTAGACACAAAAAAAAAAAAAAAGGCCAAACCCAATACCTGAACACGATACAACCAAGTTCTTGATTCATTTCTCACCAATCACCATCATCCTTACCAAGTAATCTCATTGAAGAACTAATGCTGGCAGGTAGGAAGCAGTATTGACTAAGAATAGTTAGATAGACAATGAAACCTTAGTTCAATTAATCAGTCCAAACGCTGTTCTATTTGGAAAGAAATTAATTGGAAACAAAAAAAATAAAAAATAAAATTAAGCATTACAGGTACAAAATTTTCGCAAAAGATTTTGAATGCACAGCCTGAAGATTAATAACATACAGCCCTCTATAGACAGTTTCTAGTCATAGACTATGTTGAATCAATTTACCCTCAGAATACTAATTTCGGTTCTTGGTTTACTTGCGCAAAATTTTCATCAAACTTCAAGCTCCTTGCGACATCAAAGAAGTGGCCAACAGCTTCTTCTGGTGTTCCCACTAGAACACCATGTCCAAGATTTAAGATGTGACCCCTTGGTCCTGCACATTTCACAACCCTGCAATATAGAAGCAATTTGCTCACTCATTAATTCTTCATTTAGGAAGAATACACAAACTCCCATGGCTGGATTAAGGTATTACGTGCATATCTTGATTGGAATAACAAACCTGTGGATCTCATCAGTCAAGGCTGGAAGAGTAGAAAACAAATAAGCAGGGTCAACATTCCCCTGCACACTAATTTGCTGACCCAACCGTGACCTTCCATCAGCCATATCTACTGTCCAGTCCAGCCCAATCACATCAACTCCAGTTTCTTTCATCCTCTCTAAAAGGCCACCATTTCCGTTAATGTAGAGAACAAGCGGCGTGCCAGGGCATTTCTTCCTTACCGCGTCTACCATCTGCATTTCATAAACCACAAAGAGCTCAAAGGACCACCTTAGACCCGGCTCTTCAAACAAGAGTAATACTACTCCAGGATTAGCACTTACTTTATTTTAATTTTAAGGAGTGGGGGGGAGGGGGGAGAAAAAGCATTACAATTAATTCAAAAACTCATAGCTGGAAGTGCAAAACTGAAACACCAACTCAGTAAACACTAAACAGTTATGATATCAGTACTCATGTTTCTGGAATAGTTTGCAGCAGTAGATATTAAGTTAAATTTAATGGGCCATTAAGAAAGACTACGAAACCTGGAGTTCATAGTGCTGATTCAGAGCAACAGAAATGTTCAGTTAAACACAATATCAATCAAGGTTATCAAAACTCAAGTTACTTCTCACAACCACTGCCAGCTTCAGAGGTACAATCAGACCCCCTGCCTCCATATCAAATTACCTCGGCGACCCCCCTCCCCCTCTTTTCCCACAGGGTGAAAACCACCGCCAAAAAAGAGGATAGTAATGAACAGGATAACCGAGGAAAAAAGGAGGGGAGGGGGGGGGGGGGAGGTGAAGACGCAAACAAGGAGATAACATGCTATATTGATATGAATTGATATTCCTGTACCTTAAATGGGACGATGTAGATTGGCATTTTTCAAAATGCATTAGCTTATTCAGTCAGCGTGTTGTGTTCGGTAATATGGAACTAAGAAGAGGAAGTGCGAAATATGTTTAACCAAATGAAACCAACTAACTCCATAGCTAAACACCAGGCATAAGGAAGCTGACACCTAAGAAAACAGAGAAATTGCCTACACACATAGCAGGAAGAGATGAAGAGCTACCATGAGTGAATTGGGTATCTGTAAGGAATAAATATTTACAACTCTTACAAGAAATGAGATTTGGTTAAAAAGTATTTCCTGCATAGAACAGTTGTTACTACTTGCTCACCACATCACAGGAATATATATGCACAGACCCCAGAGTCTAGATTAGACACAATTTACAACACACTTTACTTCCTCTCTCTCCCCCATTTTATGAAAGAGAATATGGGAACAGGTGTCTCTTACGGTGGATAAGAGGAGTAGAATTTTCTAAACTCAACAACCGATAAACTACATACTGGAAAAATTCCCTATAGTCTGAGCAAACAAATTAAGGCCTTGTTCTCCTCAGCTGAATTTTGCTAAACTGAACTGGAAGGGGCTGGATGGGACTGGAAAGGACTGGAAGAGGCTGGAAGGGGCTGGAAAGGACTGGAAGGGGCTGGAAACTAACTTTTATTATAATCATTTTTTATTTATAAAGAACTTATTAGTAATAGTAACATTTAAT
>CAAKMY010035986.1:0-12017 GCA_901111285.1 Corrigiola litoralis
TAAAATTAGACGGTCTTTTCTGATATGTGATATGCGATATGTGATATTAGGAGCATGATATTAGGTGTTTTTGAATAGATCTTGAGCTCTGGAAAGGAATATATGAACATTAATTGTTCAGTTAAGTTGGATCTGTTTAGGTTAAAAGAAATTTTATTTTGTTATATTTTATTTGGTTGGAATTAGGCTTTTTCGCGGTGGGATATTTGATTTGTTTATTGTGTAAGGAGTAATAATATGTGTAGTGAAATTATGTGTTTATTGGAAATAGGTTAATTAGGGTTATTTTTATGTTTAATCATTTTGGAATAATGTTCGGTATTTGTGTTTAGTAAGACTAAGGAGTGGTATGTTTTTTTCCAGAAAGTCTTGTATGAGACCCTCTAATTTCGAGTTAAAATTAGACGATCTTTAAGTTGTTGCTGATTTGCTTGAATTGATCAAAGTTAATTTTAGGCGGCCTTTTTAATAATTTGTAATGTTCTTGTTGGATAAGGCATGTACATTAATTAGGAATGGAAGTTTTGGTCATTGCTCGGAGTTTGATGCTTATGCTATAGATATTCATTTGGAATTCGGTCCACCTGATTGTTTGATTAAGTTTGTTTAAGAATCTAGTTAGGTATTGGTTATGTTATATGATTATGTTTAATGCGTTTTGATGTTTCTTTTATTCTCTTCGGCATTTTAATTGGATTTTGCTCGGTTGGGTTATGAGGAAACATTGTTTTTGGAAAATTGTTTTTGTCAAGTACTACGTATTATACGAGTTATTATTTAGTCTTTAGAAGTAACTAGAAGCATTGATGGCCTTAGGTACATTTTGACGACTTGGTTATAACTTCGGACTTTTTCTTAGGCTTCAACCATGAGTATAAGGTTGATATGTTGTGGAGTATCTTGGATATAGAGAATTAGAGACAACTACGGCTAGAAATTGTTGTTTGGAAAATTCTCCATTTTTGTCTTAAAATATAAAACCGACATTGAGGCTTGACCCCTACCGCCTATGGCTTGTAAGAATTTCACTTTGGGAGCATTGATGATTCTTTTTGCGATATGGGGTGTCAATTTACCGACTAAGATATAGAGTGTTTCTACTTATGAACCCAACCTCACCATTCCATTTCTGTGTCAATTGGAGATTAAATGAGCTTTAAATGCAGCATTTTCCTATTCTTTTAAATTGTTGATTTTTAAGTTGTTGTGTGGTTTTCAAGGGTCAGGTACATTGAGGATGCGTTTATGTTGATCACAAACCTCTGTATTTGAAACCTTATGGTTAGTCCAATGAAGTTCTGTTAAAAGATATCCTCTTGTTTCCTGGTGGAAGCCAATTTAGTGCACAGATGTGCCGACACCTGTTTCCATTGTATTTACAATTTTTGTTACGGCGCTTTGAGCGGGGCGGGTCACGGTTCATTAGCGGGGACTTGCACAGGTCTAATTGGAAGTAGGTGTTGGGACATATGGTAATAATTAAATTAATAGATGTCCTCTTGTCTTTTGGTGGAAGCAAATTTAATGAACAGATGTTTTCACTGGATTGATTTTATTAGTCACGTGCTATTTCAAAGTGCGATTACGTAAATTGGTATATCCTCCATGATGCTGTACTCTGAAAACAGTTCTGCTAGCTGATGAGTCTAGTTTATATAAAGTATTGGACTATTGGTAGTATTTATTAGTTAATTGGATTTCCTTGCCATTGGGAGGAAGAATTTTGCGGTTGTAAGAACCAATGAATATGTGTTATAAAACAACTGTATATCAATTCGCTTCTTAAGATCCACATTCATCCATTAAATGAGTTGCTAATGTTCTTTTAATTATGAGTGAACTAAGGCTTTTGCTTAACTCTGAATGTTGGTAGTCTGTAAAACTTTCAATATAAGCTGAGAATAATACTTGGGAGGTGGTGTTAATATGTTGCTTCTGTTGAGAAAATGTTGCATTTGTGGTAATATCAATTGTACTGTTAACAAGAAAAGATTAATTTTAGATTGAGATCAGCTTTGTGATGGTGATTGGTGAATATGTTGGATTTAGTTTGTTTTTAGTGATGAACTAATACGCGTTAGTAAGTATGTCTTTATTGGAGATACGTTTGCTGGACTTATCAGGTCTAATATTTTGGAATAAATGTCAGTACTTTATTCATTGTGCCGAGTTTGATGCGTATGTTATAGATATCATCTTGGAACTTGGTCCAACTGTTTGGTGATTAAATTTTGTTTACAATTTTTTTTTGTTATGGTATACGCTGACTTTGATGTTTGTTTTATTGTATTTGGCATTAGAATTGAGAATGATGTGGGTAAATGGGAAATAAACTTCCAAATTTCATATTTTGAGGGTTTAAAATTGGGTAAAAGGCCACTTTTCAGTAGGTTTGGGATTTATTTGAATAGGTGATGAGTTGCTTTTTTGTATATATAGGGTTTAATCTTGAGTATAAGGTTGCTATGTCGTGGAGTATTTTGGATATGGAGTAAACTATGGCTGGAAAATAATTTTCAAAAAATTCTCCCTTTTTGTCTTACAAAAATAAAACTGGCATTGTGGCTTGACCCCCTACCATCTATGGCTCATAGTTATCTATCTTTGGGAGAATCGATAATTATTTTGCCATATAGGGTGCTAATTTACCAACCAAAATATTACATTTTTCTACCCGTGATCCCAGCCTCCTATTTCCTATCCGTGTTAATTGCAGTGTAAATGAGCTACTAGTGCGGTATTTCGCTATTCTTTCAAATTGATGATTATTAGTTGTTGTGTATGTTTTCAAGGGTCAGTTACATTAAGGATGTGATTAGGTTGATCACGTACCTTTATATTTTGAAACCCTACGGTTAGTCCGATGAAGCTCATTAAAAGATGTTCTCATGTCTTCTGGTGGAAGCGAATATAGTGAGCAGATGTGCAACGCCTGTTTTCATTGTATTGACGATTTTAGTCACAGTGCTATTCGATGTGCAAGTTCGTATTGCTCTATTGTCCATGATGCTTGTATCCCTAGGTTTATGCGTCCCACCTGATGCTTGGAGTTAATATTTGTAAATGGTTTGTTCAGGTTTGTTGTGCGTTTTATGTTGATCTTCTGACTTTTTATTTACAATGAGGGCTTGACCTTGTATTTCAGTAGGTTGAGGCTTTTCTTAATAGATGAAATTCCTGTATTTGGTTTCCAAGGGTCATTCACATTGAGGTCATTGATATGAGGCTTATATTGATCATCCGTCTGTGTAATTTGAAACCTTATTGTTGTCTGTTAGGGTGAATTTTTGACGAGTGTACCTTTATAAGGTATCTTGACGTAGGTTTTGGGACATGCAGATTAATTTAATTAGCGGATGTCCTTTTGTCTTTTGGTGGAAGCAAATTTAATGAACATATGTTTTTTGTTATCTTTTGGAGATAACAGCATTTTCACTCGATTGATTACATTAGTAACTTGCTATCTCAAAGTGCAAGTATTTATTGCTCTATTCTCCATGATGCTGTAAACTATAAACGATTTTTGCTAGCTGATGAGTGTAGTTTATACATAGTATTGATAGTATTTCTTGGTTAATTGCATTTCCTTGCCATTGGGAAAGGTAATTCTGTGGCTGTAAGAACCAATATCTAATGGGTTGTGATTCAATAGCTGCATATCAATTCCCTTCTCCAGTTCCACATTCCTTGATAAATTGAGTTGCTGTGTTGTTTGACTAAGAGTGAACTAGTGCTTATCTTGTTTTACAGAGTTTGGGCTTGTGGGGGTAGGTGGGATTAAAGACCTGCAAATACAGCCATCGAATGGCAACAAAGGAATTAACGTTGAATCAGAAGAAAACATTCGTGTTCTGCCACAGCTCATGCCAAGAGTGTTAATTCTTATTTGAAAACTGGTTGTGCGAACATAAACATGCTTTTGGGGAGTTCCTCGTCTTAGTGCTGAAGAGAATTTATATTGGACGGACGCAAATAACTGCATAGTTGTTGCTTGGTCATTGTTTTTTTTTTTTTTTGAAATGGGTAAGGAAAAAGATTAAGAATGTCTCCTCTCGAGACGTTGCTTGGTCATTGTACTCCTTTTACACTGTATCCAGGCTCTGCGCTAGTTTATGTGGCTTATGTAGGGGTCTTTTTCTTTGGAGGGTTTCTAGCTATACAGCTACTGTATTTAAGAGGAATTTCGGTCTGAGGTTTTTTGGGTTCCAGTTGGATCTCGCGCAGAATTAAAGCCTTGTTCAATAAATAGGAACCCGTTGTTCGTATGCATTTGTCGTTCAAGTTTTAGCTAGCAAGTTGTTTTACTCCTTATCTATCTTATTTTTTTTTCTGACAGACACTCCTTATCTTTGAGACTTCTATGGTTTTTTTAGCAGCCTAACAAAGGTTGTGTCATGCTTATATTGATGCATGTCTGAAAAGTTAAGTTGTTAAATCCTAGAGGAGCACAAGACCAGAAGAAGGATACTTCCATCAACCAGAATCATTTTATGGTTGTTCCTGCAAAGCTGGTCCGGGCCAGCGTAACTAAATCCTTACTTTCTACTAGTGTTTCTGCAAGAATCTTCTCTTTACTTGGGAATCTATTCATTGACTTATCACATTTCTACCATTTGGATATCTTTTAAAATTTCATTCCATTGTCTCTGCCACTCTTCTGCAAACACAAGGAAAACCCCCTTCTAAATGAAAGTAAAAAGGAGGAGAGAAGCATACTTCACTTAAGGTTATATCTTCCATTAGTATCCATCTTGTCAATCATGGGCTTCTGATTTGGTCATCAAATTTTAGCAGTTCTGTTGTTAATATTGGATGTCTCCTTTTTTGGGCTGCTGTGTTTATTCGAATTACACAAATTCTGTAAAACCATCTTTAGTAAAGCATTGGGTTAATGAAATGGTGTTTTTCCTTTTTTTCTTTTTTTTCCTGTTTGTCAAAAAATGAGGCAACGAAAATGTGACTCACAAATAAGGATGAAGATAATACCATTGTCTGTGCTTGCAAAAATTGAAGCCTTCATTTCAGTGATATGTACCAATTGAATCAGTGACATACCAAACAACTTGAACATGATAAATCCTAGTCATTTGGTACATCACTAACCAATTGGTCCACATTGCTGTTTCAATGATTGAATCTGGACTTTTTCTTTCTGGTTGGACACTTGCTAGCATGACCATGGAGAAAGAGATAATTTGTTTTTGTAAATTTGAAGATGACTCTGTTGGTGAGTATTTGCCAGTATTATTGGTGTGCTCTATGGTTGCTGTGTAATGAGTATATATAGGAGTCAGTGTTTAGCTTAATCATGTGTGAAATCAGTTTGTATTTCTATCAATGTGGATATGGATGAGCTGTTGATACTTGACAGAGAAGCAGTTATAGGAACTGTTGATACTTGACAGAGAAGCAGTTGTAGGATTTTTTTTTATTGAAGGTAGATGATCAACCTTAAAGAGATATAAATCTTACTTTGCCAAAAGTGAGTGATTTGGATATGAGGCACCTTAAAAAGATATTGAGTAGTGGTAAACCTTTTCAAGGTTACAAAATACAGCAAAATAAGTAATTTGTTTTTGTTTCTTTCCTCTTTGGTTCTCGTGCTTCCTTATTTGAATTGTTGGGTGTGGATAGCAAAGTCAGTACATGCTCTTTTTTGTTTGAAGTCATTGTTATGGCTGGTCCGGCACATTTTTCGTTTGGCTCTTTAGGAATTAAGATTTTCCAGGATGCCTTTGGCCATCGTTTGAGCAACATGATTGATGCAATATCTTCATATGCGTATCTTGAGAATGTTGTTGAACTTGCATTGTTGAAAAAGTACGGATTAGTTATTCATCGTATTGGTCATTAAATGCAACAAACTTTTCTGTGACTTACATGGTTAAATATAATGCTTAGGATTTAATATCTTTATGTACGAATAGAAGGTCGTTGAACTCAAATAGATGAAAAGGTGTGAGTTTGCTAGTCATCTCATTGGTTCGGCAATACAGACAGCATTAGGTGTGTCATCCAGCTAAATGTATTAGAAATATTAGGATATCCTATTGTGTTAGTATCAATTACGTACTCCATACATTTAGATCTAGTTCATTTATTATGATTAGTGATGTGACATACATTCCTTATTGTTATGGCCTATGGGTTGAATCTAGAAGCATGAGTGTTCCCTGAATGGTGGTTATAATATGTTACTTCTGTTAAGAAAATGTTGCATCTGTAGTACTATCAATTGTACTGTTTATGAGAAAAGATAAAATTATAAATTTCTCTTTTGATTGAAAAGCTTTGTGGTGGTGAATTTGTTGGATTTCGTTTGCTTCTAGTGATGAAATAATACCGTTAGTAAATATGTCTTTATTAGAGATAGGTTAAAAGGACTCATTAGGTCTAACATTTTGGAATAACGTTCGACACTTTATTAGTTGTGCCGAGTTTGGTGCTTATGTTATAGATTGGTCCAACTGTTTGGTGATTAGTTTTGTTTATATATGCTGATTTTGATGTTTGTTCTAGATGTATTTGGCATTAGACATTAGTATTGAGAACGATGTGGTTAGTGGGATATGAATTTCTGACTTTTCTATAAGTAGGGTTTTAACCCTGTGTACAAGGCCGCTTTTCAGTAGGTTTGGGATTTATCTGAATAGATGATGAGTTGCTTTGTCTGATTTCCAAGGGTGAGTTACATTGAGGATATCCATATGAGATTTGTGTTGATCACCTGCCTGTGTAATTCGAAACCCTAGTGTCGTCTTTTAGAGTGAATCATTTGATGAGTGTACCATAACTTAGTGGAAGTAGGTATTGGGGTAGCCGGATGAATTCAATCAACAAATTGTCTCCTCTACTTTTGGTGGAAGCGTATATTATGGAAAGATATTCCATTTTATCTTCTGGAATGAGCTTATCGTAAGCACTTTTAGTCATATGCCATTTCAAGTTGTACATTTATACTTCAATTCTCCATGATGCTGTAATGCAAATATCTACGCCAGCTGACGTGTCGAGTTTATATTTGGTAATAATGGTATTTAACTATTGCATATTGCTTGCCTTTGGGAGATGAATATGTTTACGTTCTTAGAATTAATGACAAAAGGTTGTGATAAAATAGTGGCTGGGGTGGTTTGTAGAGTCTTACTGAATATGAGAGTGTTCTTTGTGGGTATCTGTTGTGCTGGCCCTGCATATTCTATGAACGAATGAAAAATATAATCTTTACTTTTACCCAAATTCAGTTACTTACGGGCTTCCGAATGGTTGTAATATTTAGATGCTACGTTCTCTGTATCCGGATCTTGAGATTATGACTGAATTCGCCGATGATAAACCATGTTTGTAATTGGTAATCTGACTAGCATTCTGAGAAGAATACTTGGTTTATATGTTATTAATATGTTCTTTATTTTAGAACTGTTGCTTCTGGTATTATCATGTCGTGCAACTCTTGCTCTTTAGTCACCTGAGAATAAATTTGTTAGGTGGTTTGTTTTATCTTTATAGTGACAGCTAGTCAGTAATTGGTTAAGTGGTGTTCTTTACCTATCGGGACTAGAGACTGAAGAGAGTTGTACTCTAGTTTCTGAGTCCGTATGATTCTGGGCATGCATATTTCTTATATCTATTTCTTTTTCTGTAGAATTTCATCTCTTACTGTCAGCTAAAGTCTGTTCCTTTGTTAAATTTTCGTTCCCTCAGTGTTTCTGTGCGAAGATTAGAGAGTGGAGTTCTATGAAGCATTACAAGATCAGAATATGTTCACCTACCTAGTCCCCAATCTGTATAGTATCTTGTGTGAATGGTTCTTATTCTGCTTGCTGAATGCTGAGTCTCGTGAATGATAAAGGTGGATCTAGCAGAAATGAAGGTCTTTCCAGGTATGGTTGAACTTATCTGCAATTGTGGATTTCACAGAGGTGCTTAAACATTTGTAATTTAATTTTTTTTTTCTGTGCTGATATAATTGGTATTCCATCATTTTCTTGCGTGAAATGTGTTTAGAGGGCTTACTTGCAGACCTTGGTATGCATTCAATTTCTTTCAAGCATTGTTGTGCTTCAACAACTTTTCATGAGCAGATCTCCACAATCACAGAACTGGTAAGTTGTGCTCTCACAGCATGCTGAATCCAACTATTTTGGAACCTGACTTTCCGTTTTATAAAATTCATCATCAGTTGAACATTTCGGAGTAGCTTGCCCTTCTTCAAGCGTGCTCTTTTGCTTGATGTCAAGTGTCTAGGTTGCCCTTTAATGTCCATATATGTTATTTGACACAAGTAATTGGATTTAATGTCAGAGATTTAAGATGTTGAACTGTATAACTAAAGGACAAAAGGGAGCATTGAGATTTAATGTCATTGACTGACGCTTTGTTGTCTTTCAACTAATCCATTACTAAATAATAACTAAAATAAGACTATCATACTGATGACCAAATCTGAATCGAGTGCTTATGAAATGGTGTTTTTCTGTTTTCTTTTTTCTTTTCTTGTGTGTCAAAGCATGATGCAATGAAAATTTTAATTCACAAATATAGATGGAGATATTACCATTATCTGTGCTTGCGGAAAAATGAAGCCTTCATGCCAGCGATATGTACTAATTGACTCAGTGATTGATCAAACAACTTGAACATGATTAATCCTAGTCATTTGATACATCACTAACCAATTGGTCCACATTGCTGTTTCAATGATTAAATGTGAACCTTTGCTTTCTGGTAACACGTGCTAGCATAAGTGCATAACCATGGAGAAAGAGAGACTTTGTTCTTATAACTTTGAAGATGACTTTGTTGGTGAGTGATTGTGAGTCTTATTGGTGTATTCTATGGTTGATGTGTAATGAGTATATATAGCAGTCTGAGTTGAGCTTAATATAGTATGAAAAAAGTTTGTATGTCATATCAACGTAGATACGGATGAGCTGTTGATACTTCATAGAGAAGCAGGAATATCCTTTTCTTATTGAAGGTAGAGGATCAACCACAAAGGGTTATAAATATTACCTGCCAAAAGTGATTTGGACATGAGGCACCTTAAACAGATATTGAATAATGGCAAACCTTTCCAGGTTTACGTAATAAATCAAAATTAGCAAGTTTATTTTTGTTGAAGTTTCTTTCTTCTTTGGGTGTGTAACTATTTTTGAATTGTTGAATGTGGATAGCAAAGTCATTACATGCACTTTTTGTTGTGATAAACATGATCTAGATCTGAAGCCATTTATGGCTAGTCCTGCACATTTTGTCTTTTGGCGCTTAGGGATTAGTTTTTCGCAGTCGGGTACGTACTATCTTGTGTGCCTTCCAGAAGAGGTAAAAAGTAACATAACTTGTTGAGTGGCATGTTCGACCGGCATTTTGGGATTTTCTTGGATGCCTTTGGCCATTGTTTGAGCAACATGATTGATGCAATATCTTCATATGCGTATCTTGAAAATGTTTGTGAATTTGCATTGTTGAAAAAGTTCGAATTAGTTATTCATCGCACTGGTCACTAAATGCAATAAACATTTCTGTGTCTTACATGGCTAAATATGTTGTTTAAGATTTGATATCCTTTATATATGTTTCTTGAGAAGGTCGTTGAACTTAAAACGGATGAAATTGTGTGAGTTTGCTAGTCATCTCATTGGTTTGGTAATGCAGACAGCATTTATGTGTGTCTCCAACTAAATGTATTAGAAATACCAGGATATCCTTTTGACATAGCACCAATTGCGTAAATTATACATATAGTTCTAGTTCATTTATGATCAGTAATGTGACAAATGTTCCTTATTGTTACGGCCTATTGGTTGATTCTTGAAGCATGAATGTTCCTTGAATGGTTGTCATAATTTTCTCATTAGAGAAAGAAGAGATGACTAGTAAATGAAAAGCATTCTGGTCTTGTTTTACATATTTCTTTGGGTGGGGGATGTTAATGATCAGAAAGACACATGGAGCGGAACCAAAGGGAACCATGTTTAGATAGGAAAATAGCTTGTCCTGTTACAGCTCATTCTAGAAGTGTAAGTTGTTTATGATGATTTACCAGTATGAACATATAAGCGCTTTTTAGGAATTTCCTGTCTTAGTGCTGAAAAGACTTTTTTTGGATTGAAGCAGTTAAAGTTATGTTATTGCTTGTTTGTTTTGGTCATACTAACAGGCTTTAGGCCAGCTTATGTGCCCTAATTTGTGGTTCTTACTCAAGTTTCAACTTATTGTAATACAACTGCTTCCAGTGAGACAAATCAACCTAAATCAAGTGTCAATGGAGTTCGAAAATTCTGAAGCTAGCTACTTTGGTGCAAAAATTTGCTTCCCCCCCCCCCCTCCTTTCTTAAGGCTCTATACAAGGCTATTAAATTATTAAATAGCACATGGATGATGGAATATATTTATTATACTATGACGACATATCAATTAGGTATATTTCGTATGTGGTTTCTTTCTTGTGGGGAATACCGTCTTCTGTTTCGAAGGAACTTTGTTTTCCTGTGGGGATTACCGTCTATTCCGTGACAACATATTTGTTATATCGAAGGAACTTTGTTTTCTGGAAATTGTAACTCATGTTTTCAAATGTTACATAATGTTCTGTGAGCTAGCTTGTTCCTAGTTAGCCTACTGTTTTTTCACAAGGTAGTCACTATTTTGTCTCTTGATGTTGTACTTGAAAGGAATTTCTGTTTGATTCATGTTTTGGACCTCCTCTTGGGTTCTGGTCATTTCGCTTCAAATGTAGTAAGCTTTGTTCAAGAAATAGGGACCCACGCTGGTTAGCAGGTTAATGATGTTTAAGTTAGTGAATGTCTGATGAGTGAAGTGTTGAGTTGCCTAGCGCATCAGAAGACCAGAAAACGGATGTCTTTTTACTAAACGTGTTCGTGGTTGTTCCTGCTAATCTGATCCGTTGCCCTCAGAATTAAGCTCATACCCTTGGGGGCATGGGTCTCTTTGTGCCCCCACAGAAATATGTGCAAAATACTAAAAGTATATGTGCAATTTCGTTAACTTATATTTGCAAATCAGCAAATATTTTATTGCATGTGTAAATATTTTTTTTGGGTTTTTTGTGTGCATTTTCTTTAACTTATACGTGCAAATCAGTAAAAGTGCATGTGCATTTTCCTTAACTTATAAGTGCAAATCATTCAAACCAGGGTGTATGAAAATGTATATACCCCCATTTCTACGTTTCCGGGAGAGGCTTTTAGGCAGACTGTTTCTTTGACTTGGTTATATATCCAGTAAGTTCTCACATTTTGTGCCATTTCAATCTCTTTCAGTTTTTCATATTTATTTCTTTGTGACTCTCCAGCAAACGCAAGAAACAACCCGTCCCCCAACATATTATAGAGAAGGATGCTGCACAAAGAAAATTCCTTTTATAGTTTCGTGAGTATTGTCAGTGAGGGTCCAATTCAACAATTCAGTTATCCGTAATGGATTGTTGTTGTTGGACTGTTGTCCTCTCTTATCATCCTGTGACTTGATCTCTAAGTTTCTGCTCTTGTTCATCCTATGTTTTTTTTTTTGGCAGCATCATCCTATGATTTGATCTTCCTGGGATCTTGCTCGAGTTATCCTACGTTCTAGTTAGGCTCTGTTCTTTTGGACTTATTAGACCTGAAACTTATCTAAATTTATCTTATTTTTGCTGAACTTATCTTAACTAAATTTATTTTTGCTGAACTTACCTTAACTTATTTTTACTGAACTTATCTTAACTTAACTTATTTTTGCTGAACTTATCTTAACTTAACTTATTTTTGCTGAACTTATCTTAACTTATTTTTTTCTGAACTTATTACAACTAAATTGAATTTTATTGAATCTTATTGAAAGCATTCTTATATTTGATATCTAACTAAATAAAATAAATATAATGGAGATATTAAATGGATAGTAATAATACATATATATATATATATATATATACATATGCTAATATTAATTATAATAATCATATTTTATAGCGTAATTACGGTAGATAAATATTTATTTAATTATAACAGTTT
>CAAKMY010035990.1:0-35122 GCA_901111285.1 Corrigiola litoralis
CCTATTTAGGCTAAAATGTTTATTGCATTAGGCTGACGTGATTAAATTATTGGTCTAAATAATATATTCTATTAGGCTAAGTCATACAATTGATGTTCCTATTTTGACATGATTAACTTATTAGGCTAAACAATACATGTTCCCATGTGTGAGTTGCAGTTTTGAACGTATCTCTAGTACGCTTAGTGATTAATTAAATAAGAAATATAAAGTTATTTGGGTTGAACAAGAAAGTCAGCGCATAATAAGGAATAGATATAAAAGTTTTTAGAAGGTATAGGGAATATATAGTCTAATTAGTTTTACATTCTAGTTGACAAAAGTACCCCTGTGTTGTACATACAACAGGTTGTATAGTTCTCGGATTGGTGTAGTTGGGTACTTGGGTGAGCAATTGAGTCAATTGACCATTGAGCTACAATATCTTTTATTCAGTATTAACAGTAAAGAGAAATAGTGTCAAATTTCGATAGAAAATCCATCATAAAATAATATCTCTTAGGACAATAAAAGCACCGGAGTAAGAAATACTTTGTATTCGCTTTCCAATCAGTAACTTATATAAGAAGTGACCCCAATTAGTCACAAAATTAGTAATTGTATTATCCTCTCGAAAACAATGAAAGAGCGAATATATTGAAGAATATCACTCCTAGATTCCTATTATAAATTATTACAGGATTTTAATTTCCAAGGTACAAGTCAAAACCTTTCAAAGCATTAATAATACTAACATTATCTCTCTCGATAATAACTTTGTACCTAATTCCACCACTTTCTTCATACATATACCTGAAGTTAGAGTCTCATCCATTAAAATGCAGTTGTTACCTATTTCGGAAGTATGAGCAACTATAATATGCATTTTGGTCTCTTAAAGTCAATTGAAATATAAATAAATCTCAATAAATAAAAACATTAAAGTTTAATTTAAGAAATCCATTCGATGGGCAATTTCAATAATCTTTACGTAAATTATTTTCCATCACTTATTTCAAATATCATACGCTGGTGCTAACAACAATTTGATGTAACTTGAGTACTTGACTGATCTTGCTGTATTTCTATTCCGTTGTACGCTCTAAAGCTTGCATTAATTGACAAAATGATATAAAAAATAATAATAAAATAGAGAATCCATCTCAATAATGTTAGTTGTACAAAGTAAGCTCCTCAAATCGTCTTATTTTATGATTAAATGTACTACAAATAAGTAGTTATTTATTGTTGTAAATTGTAAGTTAAAAGCTCATTGTCAACTTTAAAACGCATCACACTCCACAATAATACCATTTTATCCAATTATATTACTCATAATTCTAACAGTAAAAGTAAAAAAAAAATAAAAAATTAATTGTAGACTAACACTCTTGGGGTAGACGGGCCTATGATAAGAGGATGTCAGGCTTTCAACCGACAATGTTATAAAATACTATAGAATTTTGAATCCTTCCTCAATGTTCTATTCAATCATATGATTATCTAACTTAATATTTATCAAAAATGATGCTCAAATATGACTAACATGTCTGAAGTCTTAAACTTCATTAAATACGTTCCTTCTATTTCTTACATTTGTTTATGAGACCAATTGTAAGGAGAGAAGGGAAGAAGTGAAATATATATGGAACAAATTTTACCGGAAAAGAGAAAGGAATAAAAAGGATGTGATACATATTTTATATGATTGAAAAAAGGAGAGATAATAGGATATGCAATGACAATTTAGTGTAGAAAAGGGGAGTGTGGGATATCTTTTCTAACTTAATTAGAAACATCCAAAAATGTAAGGTGACACTTTCAAAAAGAAAAATGTAAAATAAAGATTGTTATGAAGGGAGGTCTTTGTTTTATATGATGTAAAAATAGACAATACAATGATCATAAATGGGGGAATACGAATTTGAGACCAAATATTTTTTTGAAAAATATCAGTCTTTATCATTAGATCAAAAAAATTTGGTATAACATTATTACAAATATGCTATTGATATACGTTAACTTGATAGAAAATTTTACACAATACAAATTATAAGTTGAATTTAGAGAATCTATAATTATTTAACTAGAAGGCTCACTTACAAAAATGGTCACTCATTTTATCATCTTAAAATGACCAATTTTCTCCTTAGGACATTTGAATGGTTTGTTTTTACGGAATCGATACAACTGATTATTTACATCCAATTTATAACTAGATTTTTATAGTTAATATTGTATCAAACAACCTTTTTAGTATAATTTGTGTAACTTAAATACTATACTCCAAAATTTGGGAAAGCACCCACTAAGGAGATTCCACCAATGTTTTTTGAATACTTCCTCACTTTTGAACACATTTTATTTATCATTCTTTTCTGATTGGTGATTATTCAAAAATCTTTGTACAAAGGCCAAAATTTTGCCAACCAAGATGATTGATGTGTTCCGGCAATTCTACACCGTTTGATTGCCTTGTTGTCTAACCTTGGAAATTCGATTTAACAGAATTAAGGTGATTTTAATGTTATTTGTCACCGTATGACATCTATTTGTAAAAAATACTCTTCTATATAATAGTTTCGTGTTAGAAGTTTAGGGGGGGTAATTTTATTGTACATCGCCTTTTTAGACTAATTTCTTTTGATGTACTCTCTCTGTCGCACTAGCTACTTAGCTAGTTTATATTTTGGTCCGAATTTAAACAATCTAGTGGGACAAAGGAAGTAGAACAGAAACGGGAGAACTTTTGCCCATCCATAAGTCTCCTCTCATATAGTGATGGCTCCATTACTTTAGCTTGAATAATACTCCGTACTAATCTAAAAACGTATTTTTCGAGAATGAAAATTCTCCACTTCACCATTTCCTCCTCTATTTCCAGCTCAAAACGAGAACGCATAAGATAACAGCGGTAAAGATAAAGAAGGGCCCCCCTCACTCCTGTCCCAACTCTCAAGCACAAGAAAAGCAAAAAGTCAACTACGTCATACTGCTTGATTGCTCAAAAATCTTGAACCCAACGTCTTCTCTATAGTCCACACAACGAACTAATGTGAGCGCTGCAGCTCAAAGTGAACGGTACCTGTAACGGCTACAATATCACTCTTCTACTTCACGTCTCATCGTCAATTGTTACCCCCTACAGATTTTAGGATCTTCCTGTTGTTGTGTGTGGACCGTAGTTGATCAAAATGGCCAATTGGAAATTGGCAGGTGAACAATAAAAATAAAAATGATACTTTGTACACATTAATTTGTACACTTTGTGTTAATTGAGTTGGTTCACGTGTGGGTCAATCATATTATCAACATTCAACATGAGTTTTGCCTATTCCATAACGTATACGGTAATTTTTTTGAGGGGCCATGGTACACCTTCGCCTTTACAATGTTTGATTTTGTTCGTAATCTTCGGTTTAAATCTTCCTTCTGACAACAATGAGAGAAATTCACACTTGAGGTATATATCTTGTAACTTGAAAACCTATTACACTAGTTTACAAGTGCGGTTAACTAGTGTGTGTGGTTCGAAGGTATAATCACGAGTTTACTTGAGATATATGTCTTTTTTGCGGTCCACTAGTTTAAGAGATATATGTCTTTTTTTTATCCGATCGAACCTAAACCTGAAAACATAAATTTGTTGGATTGAGTACCAGAAATATATTATACTCTGGTCTAGATGGAACGATCCGATCCGTACTATTTCTTGGCCCGAACCAAAAGTTGCACAACTGAAATGGTTTGATTATGTTCCCATAGAACCAGAAAACAAACAAACTACATATGGGCCCGTGAAGAAGGTTTATACATTTGAATATGAATTATTTTCACAAGACAAAATATGGGTCAAGAAAAGAGTGAATAAGATGGAACACTTGAAAGGTAACTTTCCTTGATAAAAAAAAAAAAGTGTATTGAGAACAAGAAGTACACAAAGTGCATAACCTATTGCGTATACCTAAAATTACAATCTCAAATATGCTTTTTATATACCTTTGTGTATTTTTTGTATATCTTTGATAAGTTTTTATGTACCACAATGAAAATATTGTATAATTCTAATTTATTGAAGGTACACAAAAAAATATACAAGATACATAACATATACCTAGAGTTAAACTTGAGAGTATGTACTCTAAGGTGTACCTCATAATTTACCCACAAAGTGCATATACAAGCTATTGGAGATCAATTATCGGAGTATACATTGATGCACCGTAATGGATCACCTGACAACGATTGAGATTTCCAATATACTAGAATAATCAATGAATGATGAATCTAGAGTACATAAGAGGCGTGGTAGACCATTTGGGTATAGAGACTCAAAAATAAAAATTTAAAAGGATTAATAACAATGATCATTCAAGTGATCATCCTAAAGAAATCAAATTTGATATATCAAGAATGTCATTGATCCCCCAAGTAAATTCAAGAGGCTAAGAGCGCTCTCAAGGAGGTGAATTAGATCACGAGGGTTAAAACTCGATGAATTATGTATATATCAAAATTGTATGTGACAGATTAAAGACTAAAATAGATGAGATATTTGCATACTTGATTACCACATAAATTATAGTTTAGGTCCAAAATCTCGTGCCTAAACACTTTAAGAATGTCAACGAAAAAGTGAATGGAATAAATGAAAAGATATCACGCAAACATAATTATTAGTCTCTCGCATATAGAGAAATTTCTAGTCCAACATTTGCGACTCCTAGGGGAGTCACACCCGCTGGTTACAAATGAGTTTTGGTGCTGAAAATGAATGAGACAAATAAAATTGTAATATACAAATCGAGCCTCGTAGCTCAAAATTTTCTCAGATAATAAGGAATAAATTTTCCCAGTAAATTACTTTATGGCTTAAAACAAAACAACTCAACAAATACCTCATTTAGGGAGATTTTAGTTAGAACGACCTTATATGTATGTGTGCCTTATAAAATAAACCAAAGTGGGTTTTGTGAAATAGTGATCTATGTAGGTCATTTGAACCTCTTGGGAACTTCCAATGAGATTACTCGCTAGATTTTCGAAGAAGGCATTTGATATGAAATAGCTCGCAACGACATAATTTTGTCTCGATTTACTACTTGAACACGTTAAAGACGAAATACTTATCCATCAATCAAATTGTATCGAGAAAGTTTTAAAAGAACTCTAGACGGATAAGACAAACTCATTGAGCTCACTAATAAAAGTATTTTTTCAAATATCAAAAACATTTCGTTATGCCCTCAAGAAGAGAATGAGGACGGGCTTGGTGTTTAAGTGCCAAAACTTAGTGTCACTTTGATGTATTAAGCATCAAATACAAGGTCCAATATTGCTTTTTTTTTTTCCTGATAAATATGGTGACTATGTACAACTCCAAATCAATAAAAAGGTAATGAATTGGATTGAAACACTTGTTCTATTGTCTCGGAGGATTAGTCGATTTGGACTTGTTCTACCCAAACAATGCAAATTATGTACTTATTGAATATGCTGATGCGAGGTATAAGTCGTATCCTTAAAAAGGAAAAAAATCGTAAATCGACTACCATCAACTTTGAGAAATACACTCTACACTATTCTTAAGAGTTTCCATATTCTCTTTGGCTAAGAAGTTATTTAGTATACTAATTTGATATGTACGGGGTGCATAGTCTCCCAAGTCCCACCCCACAATGTTTTGTCTTTGTCCGTTCGTCACTCCATCCAGATAAAAGGTTTTCAACCTCAATGGGTCCCGCCACTGATAAAATTGGTCAAAGTCCCGACAAATATCGTCAGCAAACAGATCAATAACAAAAACCAAAAGTAAAACAAAGCATTCCTTCGGCGGGATGTTAACTTCCCTTTAAAAACTGTTAATCCAGGAACACCAGCCTAAAAAAACACTCTAAACCAATTAAGTAACACAAATATAGATACATGATCTAATTATTCGTACCTAAGTTTGACGAAACCAAAATCATAGTCACAAAAGTAGCAGGGGTCAGTCATCCAACAGTAGACCTCACCCCCGTCCATAATCTTCCCTCTCTTTCTCATTTAACGTTGCCGATGGCATCTTATTTGACCAATACTTCAACTTAAAGAGCATGCATATTGCTTACCACCTTCTTTTTCCACACATCAATCCAACCAAACCAAACTTATAACGTTACTCTCTATTCTCTTCTTTTTGTGTACTACTACTTCACTTTCTCTTTTTTGCTCATCATTTTCCCTCTCTTTAATGGGGTCATATCATATATACTCCTAGTACTAATATAACCAGCATCACTACACTACTATTTTTATACTAAATGACAGTAGATCTCATGTTGGTAGGTTACCAAAATAACAACATGGAAGAAGCCATAGCTCATGAAGCTTCAGCTGGCCTTAAAAGTGTCCATAATTTCCTCCACCTTTTAGACACGTCTTCAACATATTCGCAAAACAAAAAACACACTCTTTCTAAAAATAGCAATAGTACGGGAGTTGATCTGAACTGCAAGGCAGTAGCGGAGGACGCGGTTTCGAGGTTTCGCAACGTGATCACCATGTTGGGCCGGGCCAGGACGGGCCACGCGAGGTTCCGGCGCGGGCCTGTGATGGGCCAAGGGGCCCACCATGAGGTGGTGTTGAGTCCCAACCCAATTCAGCAAGTGATGCCCATGAGTAATAATAATTCAACGGTGGTGATGGTGAGGAAGAAGGAACCAACGGCTACGATCAATTTCTCGTACTCGGCGTCTCCTGTCGTCTCGGGGGGTAACTCGTTGAAGTCAACGTTGACCGGCGAGACGACCAACAATACTCTTAATACTACTACTACTACTAATAATGATAATAGTGCGATGACGGCGTCGTTTCAGATGACGAGTTATTCAGGTATGGTGTCGTCAGCAGGAAGACCGCCGTTGTCGCATACGTCGTCGTTTAAGGTTAGGAAGTGCTTTTCGGAGAACGGCAAGTGTGGTGGGCCCTCTGGACGTTGCCACTGTTCCAAGAAGAGGTACTACATCTTTAACTCCTACCATAATTTTTTTGTTACATGATGTGTTTTAAAAAATTTCGGGGTAAGATTGCGTACATTTGATTTTACCTTAGGAGTCCACTATTTAGCGGGCGTATTAATTAATAAGTTTGGTTTAATGATTGAGACTTTAATCTGTCCGAAATTGTTTCGAACCATCCCTATACCTCCACTTTACGCAAAATTATTATTTGACGTTTTGTTTAATTTTGATTTGTTTTTGTGGAAGTAGGAAAATGAGGATGAAGAAGGTGGTAAGAGTACCGGCAATAAGCTCGAAAATGGCCGATATACCACCGGATGATTACTCGTGGAGAAAGTACGGACAAAAACCCATCAAAGGTTCTCCACATCCAAGGTACTACATTACTCCGTATTAGACTAAACAATGTTACTTTAATTTGTGTTTGTTTAGGACATTTTAGTCTAATAATGCATGTTTATATTGTGTACCGTCCAACTACATTATTTTCTATTTGTAGCACTTTGCAATTAATTCCTCATTCATCATGTTGTCATTTTCCCAGTATGCTTATTTTTATCTAGAGGGGGAAAATGAGAGAAACATTATAGGAATAGAAAGCAGTGGTAATTTTTAGAAAATGTGGACATGAGTAGTACTACTAGTGCTGAAAGTGAAATGTGATAGGAGTAATACCTTGTAAAGAGACAGGTGGGTATCCGATGAAACTTTAGTTGGCTAGATAAGAATCCCAAGTAGCTTTTCGTTCTGATGTTGTTTTCGATATATCTCTAGAGTGTGATCTCGAGTTTATTTAACTTCTAGCAGTACATTCTACGGAGTATTCGAATTGGGTTTGACTTAGCTTGGGAATTAATTTGCCTTCGCAATTTTAGTTGAATGAAAAGAAACCCTACCAATCTTTCCCATTTGACGAAAACCAGTTGTCTTTGTTGTTACTTGATCGGCTTTATCGACCAAATAAGAGTGATGATTGTCTCATAACCGTTATGTGCAAAATCACCTTATAGTTGTAGAGGCCCACATAGTTATATGAGAAATTACTTTCCCCTATCTATGTGGGAAAAAAAAAACCCTATCTATAGGGGCCCACCATTCAAAAGGACACATGTGATTTGGCTCATAAAAAATGAGGGTAAATTTGTCCTAAAAATAATGGACCCCACCATATTTTCTTGGACTTTAGCGATGGTAGGGTGATTTTTTTCCTATATCGGGTATGGGGGTATCATATCTCTAGTTATATTCATATCACGCCTCCTTTCTGATAGAAATTAAAGTACTGTACGAAGTACTATATTACCCATGAATAGTGTAATTGAGCTTATAACAATTGTTAAGGAGGTCTAATCCATTTTCACACATTTGCGAATTCAAACGTTAGATTATTTATATGCCAGCCAAATGAGTAATTAGGAGGTTACCTTGGAGACTTTGAAGTACATCTTTCGATTATACCAAGGGCAAAAAGATCAGTTGGCAATTAACTTATCCTTAGTTAAATAAGATAATACAAAAAAATAAGATAATACAAAGATGTTTTCTTATGGCTGTTGTATAAGAAGTTAAGAACTAAGAACTGCGCCTATTAAACATTTGCTTTATTCAATCTGTGATGATCCTGAAAGTCGTACTTATCTTGAGCGTTCACTTTTGTACTTACTCGTAAACTAAAGAGAAGGCAGAAGTTAAACTCGACTATAATATAATGTAGCTCAACAGTCCACGGAATTCTTCAGCGATATATACAAGTGTACAACTGCTTAGCTTCTCTTGTGAAAACGAGTCCAATTTGGCTGCGAAAGCAATGCATGCGCTAAACTAAAGTCTGACCAACTGCAATTGCTTTCTCATCTGAATAGACCGATCCTTCGATTATATAGTAGCAAAATGAGATGGAGCGTTTATGTCCACACTATTTGTGTCTATATATTAAGATTATTTGTATATAATATTTGTATTTGAGCCATTGATATTTCATCTCGTGGTCCAAAAATAAAGATGTTTGGGGTGTCAAGTGTGGCGATAGAAAAAAAAAATTTTGAGAATAGACTCTAGAAATAAATTACTTTGATGGATATAAGACCTCCATAAGTTGGTACCATTAATGTCAAAATTGACTTGGTCACATACATGCACAATACAACACTCATACGCATTATGGTTCATGAGTGAGTATGAACTCAAGTTGTTTTGGTGTTTCCATTTGAGAAAAAAAGTTTATGAAGTAAATGTGTTAAGATTATATACGCAAGTTTCGTATGTGGTTCTCTGTAGCCTTGCAGCATTGATCTTGACTTTCTCTGTGTCAAATTTCACAAGTTTTTCTATTGCTTGTACAAAATTGTCGAACCTGGCGAAAAGGGGAAAAAAATCGAACAAACTAAAGATATTGCGAAGCACAGAAATGTTTATTATTGCATTAATATAACTTCAATATTGACTTTATTATATCATCGTCATTGTATCTAATTTCTAACTAAGTTCGATGTTTTGGAATGACAGAGGATACTACAAGTGTAGTACACTGAGAGGATGCCCAGCAAGGAAACACGTGGAGAGGGCTTTGGATGATCCAAACATGCTGGTAGTAACCTATGAAGGGGAGCACAACCACTCTCTTTCTGTTGCCGAAGCCTCCAGCCTTATTCTTGAGTCTTCTTAATTCAATCCAACGCTAAAATTCATATTTTATTAGCTAAAATTCTAAAGTATGCATTGCTGTTAAGGAGATAGAGATCCAACAGCTGATCCTGCTTACATCTCGAAGGAGATTTTAGTGGGTTAGGAGTACTTGATTGCACCTCTTTTGTACACATTTGCAAGAGAAACTTCTACTAGCTAGCTAGTATAGAATAGTATATGAAGATGGTGGGTTTGGTAGGAGATTCTAATCAGAGGGGTTAATAAGGTTGGTGTCTGGAAATGGGTTCCTCCTGTTTTCATTTTTCTAATATTGTTTGTATAATCTTGTTTGTACTAGGAGTATTTGTTTATTTAGGTGCGGGTATTTTGACTAGTTGCAAATTTGTAGTCCTATGTACTATGATTTTATTCTGATCTTTATAGATAAAGAAGGAAAGGGGAGTGGAATTGGAAGTTGCTTAAGAGGATGTTCTTACGCATGTTTATGTTCACCATCATATTTATGCAAGTCAAGTTATAGCAATGTCAATATATTTAAGGTTGATTAGTAGGGTTTTCTTACATTTACATGTTTATGCAAGTCAAAGTCACTTCTGATGTAAGTTATTTACACAAGCAAACAAAAACATTTCGGAATTATGTTGACGCAAGTCTTATATGAACATTGAATAAATGACTAGATCGTCTAGTTACAATCACATTTTTTTCGGTACAACTTACATTCACATTTTAAATGCTCCGTAGTACGCTATCCACTCAAAAACTATAAATAACATTCATAGGAGCAGTGGCGGATCCAAGGGGGTTCGAGGGGGTGCAACCGAACCCCCCGGACTTTGGGAGAAAATTGAAAAATGATTATATTTGGAAGTTTTTTGTTCAAATATAATGAAAAAAATTGACACTTATATCATAATTACTTTGGCTTATTGGTAGGTTCAAGTTTTGGTAAAGTATTGTGTAATAGAACCTGTGTTCAAGACCCACTATAAACATTTTTTTTAATATCTTTTTCAATATCCACTCTGATTTACATTCCGCACTCCCCATGTCGAATTCCTAGATCCGCCACTGTATAGGAGTACAAATAAGAAGGAATATCTGGACAAGGAGTAACATTATCATTCTTGTCATGCGTACTTGTACACCTACTGCGGTCTACGGAGTACTTAAGTTCATAGAACCATGATTCCGTGAAGCAACGACTTCATCAACTTCGAATTATACTAGGCAATTCCAAGGTTGGTTTGCGAAGTCAAAAAGGGAAAGCTATTGGCTGACATAAGTAACGTTGATGCTCTCGAGATTGTCTTCGATGTCTTTTGCTTTGGCTTTAGGTAATGTCAAAGATCATGTCAAGCAATGACTCAGATTTCCCATAAACTTCACTTGTCCGACCCCTTTTTCCTTTTTTTTCTTTAACTTCTTTTTCAATTCGAAATATCGTCTTGAAAGGTGCAAGAAGAGCGGGCCATGAGCCAGTCCGGGCTGGTTTCGAGCTAGATCAGATTGAGCTTGGGCGTACATACCCCAACCTGATCCCGAACTTGTACAAGACATGCCTTTCAAACACCAAATAGGGATCGACTTATTTTTCTTTTAATATTATTTTAAAGGTTTTTTTGAGCTTCCTTTGTATATGAGACCGATCCAATCCTTATGCTGGCTTTGGCAAACTTTCAAAATCTTTTAAATTCAAGACCAGTCTGACCAAGAGGCCTAAGTAGAGTCGATCCTTGAAAATTCCCCAAAAATTGGATTCGCATCATCCATAGTATCACAGTGTGGTGCTAGTGTACACCATCTATATGCCTTGATCATATACTTAGTCAAAGTATCATTCATAGGTCCGTTCCCACTATTGTTCATCACTTGTCCAACCTATGATAGAACCTAAGCTCTAACACCACTTTAGCCAGTTGCATTGCCACCTCCACTCAACATCAGTATGATATCGCTTGCTTTGAGTCCAAGTCGGCACAGATTTTTTTCTTGGTCCCCTTTTTAAACTACTCAATTACTCATACTAATGAAGTTAGTAATCTCTTATAAAAAAATATTGTTTTTCCTTTTTCCATGACGTGGATATTGCCATATAGGATTAGCACCTCAACAGTCCACAACTCCACACACTGGGCCAAGTCGTCACACTAGTAAGTTCACTTTCTCTGGGCCTACAATCTTAAACCCACATAACGCGTGGGCCAAATACCATAAGGTTCCAACATCCAACCATCAAAAAACAGGACCCCAACAACAAAACCATTCCTCCGTAAAATCCGCAAGTTTGTCGGCCATGTGCTACTCCTCATGAGACTCCACCCCCTCTCCCTCCACCACCACCACTTCCGTACCCAACTCCCCAAACTCCCCCACATGGCATCCATAACATCCCAGGCCCAAGCCCAAGCCCAGGCCCAAGAAGAAAACCCGGACGACGTCCTCTGCTCTGTGGGCCCAGCAGGGGAGGAGAGAGAAGAGAATGTATTGGGCCGGCCAAATGGGTACTTGGGCGGGGAGGGCCACGTAGAGAGGGCGTGGGCCCACTGGAAGAAGGTGGGCCAGCCCAGGACGATGGTGGCACCCATGGTGGACTGCTCGGAGCTGCCGTTTAGGATGCTGTGTAGGAAGTATGGGGCCCGGGCCGCGTATACTCCTATGTTGCATTCCAGGTTGTTTTCTGAGTGTGAGAAATATCGTGCCACGGAGTTTTCTACTTGCCAGGTCTTTCTCTTTCTCGATATACATTTTTTTTTTAATTTTAAGTATTTTTCATGAAAATATATTAGAATTGTGTTAGTAGTATGTAATGAGAGAAAAGGATGGTTAAGGTTGGTATGGTTTCGTCTTATGAGCTGAATGTGGCCAATTAATTTGGGACGAGGGAGTGTGATATTTGGAATAACAAAACATCATCCAGTGCTGGAAAGAGGGGTGGGGTCGGGTGTACACAACCTTACACCCCGTCTAAAGCGAGGTTGTTAGGGCGAGAGGTAGTTAGGGCTATTCGTACAGTAGTCCTGACCGGAATTTTGGACTTGACCGGATTGATCCGTCCGATTTTTCTGAACACTTGAATAGTTAGGCTAAAAAAAGTCAACAAAGCGTCTTGAACGTAATTTGGACCGGATTAATTCCGTCTGGTATTTAGTCCTTGAAATTTGGAATTTCGGACCGTAGTCTGCATTGTCCCGTCCAAGTCCGATTTTGGATTGGTGAAAAGCCCTAGAGGCTGTCTCTAAATGTGGCCATTTAATTTGGGACGAGGGATGATGATGGTTGGAACAACATCACTTCATCCAATGTCTTTTAAGCGGGATAAAAGAGGAGGGGGTGGGGGAGGGGTTGAGTGTAAGCAACCTGACACCCATTGAGAGAGGTATTTAGCGCTAATCTTAAAGTGATCCGGACCCAGACGGCTGCACCAGACTTGACCCGGATCGGTCTGGACTTGGGTTCTTTTCGTTTTTTCTGGTCTTCTAAAATTTTAGGCTAGAAGAAGTATTTTGGACTTGACTAGACCAGATCAGTCTTGTCTTGTATTTGGTCCTTCAATTATAGAATTCCAGTGTCTGTTCTGAACTGATCTTGTCGAAGTCCACTTTCGGACCGATGAACAACCCTAGAGGAAGTCTCCAATTGAAGTGCCTTGAGCCCTTGACCATAGGAGGGCATAGAGTTTTTTATAAACCTATTTGGTTTAGTATATTATATTCCAAAATCAAAGAACTATGGTCATTTGGCTCTATTGGAGTATGATATATTGATATATGGAACACCTAGATTAAAAAGAAAGGGTTAATCTTGTCGTGAAATGCCATTGAACATCAGACTGCTTGTGGTATGAAGTATTTAATTAAGGAAATGGTGTTTTTGCCCGCCTCCTTTTATTGTGAAGCTACGGGCTTTCATTTGGGCGCTAGTGTAAAAAGAGCTCAAACACTAGTAGTGTGTTTCGAGGGAGCGAAGAAGAAGTAAAGTGAAGGGAAGGTAAGGGGAGGATATAGAAATTTCTACCATTAAGATAAGGAGGGAGGAGGAGGGATGTGAGATGAGAGGGATCATGTTCATAGAGGAGGTGGGTACTTGATGGAGGTAGGATAGTGATTTTCTTCCAAATCTCTCCAACTTCGGGTGCAGTTGGTTTGTTTGTGGGGTTGTGATATTTTTCTCTAATTTATCTCCCCTCAGCTTCCCTTTCCCACTCCCATTGCTATTCAAACACTGGATTTTAGATCCCTCATCCCCCCTCCTCTTCCTTTCCCTCCATTTCTCTCCATCCAAACTCACTTTAAATATTACTCATGACTTGGTATCCTATACAATCTCTTACTCGCGATCAGCGAACATTTACGTTCTGTGTGAAGATTCATACATCTCTTGTGCTTTGGCCTCTGAACTTTGATTCCTAGGTTTGCGCATCGACATATGTTTGTGTATTGGGAGGTTATATATGGATATTTTCGATAATTTGATCCTGTTAGTTGGTTGAAACATCAAAAATTCTAACCAGGTTTGTGTAAGTTTTATAGGCGTTGTATGTGGGGGTGCAACAATGAATTGACATAATGAAGTTCAAGTTCACGTCGTTCATTCTTTTGTAGTGTGAATGCCAATATTTTGAGTAGCTTTTAAGATTTTCTGGTTATCTCTTCTCTGCTGTATGGTCATATGATGTGACCTTGTTCCGATATCAGCTTGAAACTTGAGAAAGTTGGTCGTTTCTTGAGGAGCTACTTAGTCAGAAACTCAGAACCATCAACTCCCCCATCAAAGTAAAATTTTCTCCCCATCCCTCAATTTGAGTAAGCTAGATCGTCCATCTCCAAGAAGCTTATGGTTTAGTTGACACTCAAAACCTATGTCCTTCCATTCTCTCCCATTGGTTTTTAGTGTGTGGCCTTTTTTCCTGTGTTACATGCATTTTTTGAAACCCGTTATTTGGTGGTTGGCATTTTATCCCTTTTACCTTTTTGCTGATATGATCCAATATGTTAATGCTATCTCGTGCCTCCTTGAAAGAGATCTCAAAGTGCAGCTTATTTCTGTATCTGATGTTCCTTCGATAAATATGCAGGAAGACCGGCCTTTGTTTGTTCAATTTTGTGCCAATGATCCAGATATTCTACTTGAGGCAGCAAAGAGGGTGGAATCTTTATGTGACTATGTTGATATTAATTTGGGGTCAGTTTTCGAATATTATCTGCTTCATTCTAGTATTGTACTGTTTTGATAATCAGTTGTTTGTGTCCATCTGAGAAGCATATATTCTAATATTACCCTCATAACGAGTAAATTAATTTACATTTCAGTACTTTCTTCCTATTTATCCAGATGATTAGTTGTGACCCATTTGATATTGTCCTACATGATAAATTGGTAAGATTTTTAATCTTTTCCATCTAATATTTCTAAGTATAATATATGCAGCTGTCCTCAACGTATTGCTCGACGGGGTAACTATGGAGCTTTTTTGATGGATAATCTTCCTTTAGTTAAGTCTTTAGTGGAAAAGCTGGCTCAAAACCTTCAGGTTCCTGTTTCTTGCAAAATCAGACTCTTCCCAAATTTACAAGACACGATAAATTATGCGAGAATGCTGGAGGAAGCTGGCTGTTCTCTTCTTGCTGTTCATGGTCGAACTAGAGATCAGAAGGATCAGAAGAAAATTAGGGCTGATTGGAGTGCAATTAAGGAAGTCAGAAATGCTGTCAGGATTCCAGTCGTTGCCAATGGAAATATTAGACACATGGAAGATGTTGAGGGCTGTTTAGAGGCAACTGGTACTGAAGGGGTGCTGTCAGCTGATGCACTTTTGGAAAACCCAGCCTTATTTGCTGGTTTCCGCACTGCTGAATGGGCCAATGGTGAGGAAACTGGTATAGAGGGAAAGTTAGACCAGGGGGATCTGCTAGTTGAATACCTAAAATTTTGTGAGAAGTATCCAGTGCCGTGGAGAATGGTTCGTGCTCATGTTCACAAGATGCTAGGGGAGTGGTTTCGGTTGCAACCTCAGGTGAGAGAGGAATTCAATGCTCAATCTAAGCTTACTTTTGAGTTCCTTTATGGCCTGGTGGATCAGCTTAGGCAGCTAGGTGTTACAGTACCACTTTATTCAAAGGATAATAGTAGCGGCCCAGAGACAGTTCCTGCCAATGGTGGTCCCCTGTAAAATCTGATCCAAATTAATTAGGGGAGCTTCTGGTTTCCCATGTTTTCAAGCAACACAATTCATCTTCATCATGTAAGCTGTATACTTGCCTATAAACTCTGACAGGAAAGTTCTTAGCTTCTCCTATCTGCATAATTATATGTAACATTAGTTTACAACAGTTTTGTACTGGTAATTCATTCATGAGATTCTTTTCACTCATTGATCGCGTATGAAGTTCAAGCATTTAATCTTACTGAAACGAGTATACGTGTTATTTCTTGATGTATATGTCCCTGTAAATCTTTTCAAATCATGCTATTCTGCAACCTGCATATGCCCAGGTCATCATTAGTTTGGGGAGAATGACTCATCTTGTCAATTAGCTCTTGTCTAGGAGCCACTCGTTAACTTTGAGACATTAGGTGGATTATTGATTTGCGGGGAAGGCACTTGGCCCTAAGAGAATCTGCTTTCGGCATGCTGAGCCCTTTTTTGACGCCCATATCGATCAACTGATGGCTCGGCCTTTCCCACTCGAAACACTGCAGTAGCAAACCCAATGTCAAGCCAACCATTTGCATCGCCATGTTCTCCCCAGGGCAAGCTCTTCTCCCAGATCCGAAAGGCATGAACTTGTACTTTATTTGTTCTTCATCTTTATGCATTCCTGTAAATCTTTCTGGCCTGAAGTCTTCGGGCTCGTCCCAATAGCTTGGATTGTTCTGTATGGCCCAGACATTTACTAACAGCATTGTGCCACGTGGAATAGTGTAGCCACCAACAATGCACCTCTCTGACGACTCATGAGGAATCAGAAGAGGAGCTGCAGGGTATAATCTGAGTGTCTCATATATAATGCAACGTAGATAAGGAAGATGGCTTAAGTCTGATTCATCAATAAGACGATCACTTCCTACTTGTTCATCAATCTCATCTTGAGCCTTCTTCAAAACTGTCTGATTGTTGAGCATTAGTGATAAGGCCCACTCGATTGTCCCTGCTGTAGTATCTGTGCCTGCCAGTAGCAATACCTACCTCACCGTAAAAACTTACATTATTTGTGGACTTCACTAATTGCTAACTGCTAACTGCTAACTGCTAAGATGACATATTTGACTATAACAGGACTTGTTTTTGCTGATAACTAGTATCCATATTCTGGTAGTTCGTTTTGAATTTTGCGTGATATTGATGTCCAGCATCAATGAAAAAGAGTCCGAGTTTTTCCTAATCATAATGAACTTTAAGAGTGTAACTTCTCATTAGATGTCACATATGTTTCTAGAGAAGAAGGGAATAAAAGGGAGTGGAGAAAGCGGGAACTCACTTGAATAAGGCCTTTGATCATGCTATCAGTGTAAAAGTTAGGCTCTGTTTTCTGCAACCCCAACAAAACCTCAACCATTGATGTTCTCTGCCAGTTTCGCGCAATGGCGAACTCAACATTCCCCTTATATTCACGATGTCTCCGCAACAAATCATCCAAAAACTTCTCCTTTTCTTCAGCCAAACCCCTAAACTTTCTCTTTTGTATCCCCATGACCCCGAAAATGCTTAGCCAAGGTAACACATCAACAATAGTAGATGTCCCTTCAATTCTCATAACTTCCTCCATGACTTCCCTAAACCTTTTACTTTCCTCCCCGTCATACCTCTTTTTCGCCAAAACCCTCATCATAATACTCTGTGTCATATCAAACAGCATCATACCGATCTCCACCGTCTGATCCTCTGACTTTAGGATCCGACTGATGAGGGCTTTGACCTCGCTGTGGCGGAAATCTGAGGAGAGGTGCAGTGGTCCTGGAGCAAACATTTCCATGGTGGAAATTCGACGAAGGTTGCGCCATAGGTTGCTGTAGGGTGCCCATATGAGGGTTGTGCAATCGTAGCCGAATATGACCCCGGTAAAAAGGCGAGGGCGGTTAGCGAAGATGACGTCGTTGTGGCGGAGGCAGTCCTCGGCTGCTGACGGTGAGGTTACATGCAGGACACGTCTATTGCCAAAGCGAAAAAGGGTGATAGGGCCAACGGTAGAGGAGATCTTTGATAAGGTTTCGTGAAGTGGGTCTTTGAGAAGGTGTAGGTGGCCGAGGATGGGGAGGGAAGGAGGGCTAGGTGGGAGGTTCTGAAGTTTGCACACTAAGGGTTCAATGAAGTGCTGCCATGTGCCAAAAATGGCGACAGAGAGGATGATCAAGAGAAGAACACCCATTGTTTTTGGTTTTATGAGATGGGATTTTAGAGATGAAATGGTGGAAGAAGTACAAATTACAAAGTCAACAATTAGCATGGGTTTTAGTTTTATGGAATGTTTGACTCGTAGCTGGAAGGTATCATCTGGACTTTTTGTACTTGTATTTCGTTTACTAACAGCTGATTCGATGTCCGGAAGTAAAAAAAATTAGCTCTACTGTATAGCTTAAGTGATTGATTTTCAATCCGATTGTATGTTTTCGACCCTCCTTCAGTTCTAGAAGAACGTCAAAAAGGTAAGGTTGAATTTCCAAGTTTACTATGCGTTATGTTTGATGTGTTCAGTGTGACCTCCCGTGCCGTGTCCTTACAATTTCGATGAGAACATAGTGATCCTAGATTGTTTGAACTTCCCAACTTGGGCCAAGAAATTCTACTCCCTACGTGCAACGTTTGGACTTTGATGGTTTCAGGTATCTGGTATTACAGTCTGTCGCTTTTAACCACTCGGCCACTCTCCCCTTCCCGGGCCGAGGCCCTCCTATCTATAAGACTCACAAGTTCTACTCCCTACTATTTACTCCCAATAAAAACATATAAATATACAACTAATTTGGACTTGTAGGGAGCTTAAAAAGATTTACCTAGTAAAGAGTTGGCTACTTTTACAAGTAGACGGTCTTCTCTAATAATTTGTATTAAATAACCAAGGTCAGGGGATTAGAGGAACGCATAGAAAAATGAGCTCACTTAGCTTGAGAAAGACAGATTAACCACTCAATCGTAAAGAAATCATGGCAGAGAAATGCACAATTTTCGGTGAATTAACTGTTGGAGGACTTTGACTGTTTACCAAAGACAATGACGCAAATACTCCATTGCATCACCAACCAGCACACCATTATCTCAATAGAAACAGCGAACACAGTTCCAACATATTGCTTGACATGAGCTTTGAAATTTTTAATCACGGATAGTCTTTCTCACTTTGTTGACTAAATACTCTCCATAAACAGCTCGCCCAAGTTTCTTCACCCCACCAGTTTTATCTAGACAGATGTCCAAGGGCTCAATTGCTGCATCATAATTTGTCTGGTATTCAACAGAAACACAGAACTCCGTTCAGTTCTCAATTAAGCAATATCAAAGCTGAACAAAACCGGAAAGAGACTAACCTCATAGAAGTAACCTACCCAAACCCGAAATCTTGGAGACTTATTGATGACGCGATGTAGGGCGGGCTCATATAATCCATTAGTCAAAATCTGCATAAACAGAACACAAAAATAATCATTTAGGCGATGCACGATAAGTAGGTAGAAGTGTAGAACTGTAGACAAAAGGCATTGTAGACACCTTCATCATATCACCGATGTTGCAGACAAATGTGCCTGAGATTGGTGGAACCCAAATCCACTCTCCAAAATGATTCTGAACCTTCATTTACATTTGTCACATATCAAGAACTAGATAAATCCATCATTATCTCAATGGAGCATCCCACATTCATGATTACCATATGAAAAGGTAGCTTAAAGCAAACGATATACCTGAAGAGCTGTTATATTGTCGTCTTGATTGATCAATGCCAAAAGACCTGTTGAGCAACATATTAAAAGCACTACCATTGCATAAGCAGTCTACAATTACTGCCATTTTAAAGTGGAAACTCACCATAGTCAGTATGTTCTCCGCTGGTTCATGTACAAGAGCAGATACAGCCACCAAAAGATAAACAGGATCAATCAAACAGCAGAAAGCAAGCTAAGAAAATCTAAGAATTCATTGAAGGCATAAGAAATTACATTCCAATGTCATTTTCTGGTTTACTGTAACCGTTTTCCTTTGAGACCACTGGATAACCAATCGAACGCATGAGCCAAAATGCGTCGCCAGCTATGCTACCTTCGAACTGATTGACTGAACCACCCAAGGCCAGAGCAATACCTCGCATTATCTTTCTAGATAGTTTTGTCGGATTGCAAGCGAAAGATTTTAGTTCAATAAACTGGACCACAAATTTAGTTAAGTTTATCCATAAAAAAAGTTAATGGCTGGATGCATGCCTGTGCAAAGGGCAACATACGGCTCCATCACTTATTTGAAGTTCTGAGGATCAGCTGGCCTGTAAGCAAAACAAAAATATGCTCTGTCATGACCCTTTTGAGAAACGAAGTTCAAAGCTTAAACCTTAGTCCAGCAACAAGCCCCATGCATTGCTCTAATACACTTCTTGCTATGCAAGGTGCTGATTTCTGAAAAGCAGCATGTCATGGTGCCACACGCATATGTTCTATTCAATAGTATGCAAGATGGTTCAAAACTAATGTAATTTCAAACATGTTTGCTACATACCATAAGTTAGGTCCTTCCATTGGCTTTCCTAGATCTCCATACATCCAATGTTTCAACTCCTTGAACCACTGGTAGAAAAGAAAAAAATAATACAAATTAACACTCAGTAAATTGGTATCGCGATCCTGTTGAACTCTTTGAGAGGCTTAAAGAGTATCTCAAAAGATTATAGGTTTTGCCTGTAGGATACAAGAAACCAAACTGGGTCTTCAGTTTTATGTTTCTACAGGAATGTTCCTTAGCAAAGCACAATCACCACAAGAAACCAACAACACTGAAACCAGGAACTTCCTTGGTTAGGTCAACCTAGCATACCATCTAACAACTGATACGACGATATAAACTTTAATATAGGAAGGATCAATGGCCTACATCAATGGCTTCATGCATATCAGCAGCGCCCTTGATTATTTTTCTCCTAACTTCTTGATATCCTCTGCAATTTAAGGCTCATGTAATAGTTACATCAGCATCGAGTGAAGACATTCGATGAAATGAGAAAATGCAGAGCATTTCATTCCGATATATTAACCTGTATCTAGTCTCTGCAGATAAGTTTATCTTAGAGTTTCTCTTCAAGAGGCAGGTGAAAGAAGTCAAAGAACTCATGCGCGATATGTTTGACTTCTTCTAGAAAGGAATCCGGGATCCCATGTCCCTTCTAAACAACAACAAGAAAGAATATAAATTCAATGCTTGGATAGCGAACTATTTTCAACACATTAACACAAAAAAATAGTCTTCTAATCTGTGAGGGATGGTCATTTCAACACATTTAAGTCTTCGCTACCAAATGCACTCTAAACATTTTGCAACGAAGTTCCCTACCTTCCTTATAAACACTTGATATATATTTTTTCTTAAATAAATTTCAAGATTTTAACCATAAACCATCATCATACAGCTTAACTGAGTGATTTTCTGTGCATTTTCCTCACCATTGAGAGGTGAGCATGTTTTAATCTTAAGAGGCATGGGAGAAAATCCGAATAGTGAGCAAGTGCACAACAAAATACACTTTTCTTCCCCTACTGGCTACTTATATACTAGTATCTCTTTTTGAGGTTCTTAGCTCCCCATGTTTAAGATGAGCCTTAATTATGAACTGAATGGAACATATATACCAGGAATAAGCTTTTTTGCAAAAAGGAAATGCACAATTACTGTAGGTTATTCGAACTAGAAACTAAGACAATTTAAGCAAAACGGAGACAGTAGTATTAGGAAAAGTCCGCATGGACAATAATAAAACCATCCATTATATCTAAGTACGTACCACATAGAAAAATTCAATTTTTCTGCAAGCTTGATCCAAATGTCTAATAACTTCCTGAAAACCAGCATCCTGAGACACTTTGACATCATCTATTTTTGCCACTAGGGGACCAATATCTGCATTATGTTGGCATTTGGCAAAGTAAGCTAAATACAAATACTCAAGCTTATTATGCATGTATGAGTCACATGTGCCAAATGATAATTGAATAAAATGAAAACTGTAAGATTTTTTTTGGTGTTCATGTGTGTAGACACAATGGCAACTTGACATATAAATATATAATATGGTTAAATTTTAGCGACAACCTACGGACGACTAGTCGACTATAACTATTGTTAGAAATAGAGGGTATAATAATAAGGGGATCAGATTTTAGTATGAGGCGTCTATTCTCGCACCCTTTATCTATAGCGCACCCTCTTGATTAATTTTTATACCACCTATAGAATTTGGGAAGTCCGTCCAACAGTGTCAATTCTACTAAGTGGTGTGAGAATAGACAAAAAGGATGAGAACGCTCGCAAACTTTATAACCTTTAGGATTTGGGGTATGTCTAAATTATCCAAAGCAGTGACGGATTTTAGAAGAGCTGAACAGGGGCCGGGCCCTTCAATAGTTTACCGTGCCAGTGTGCAGTGGGCTGCTAAGCGCCTATAAAGAACATTAGAGAGGCCCGCCTCGGGTGACAACTGACGAGTAGATCCTAGAATGACCGTACAATTTTTTGTTTAGTCTTTCGTTGTCTCTTTTCATTGTTAACTCATTTTTACAATTCTATACGTCTTCGGAGTTCTTCGGGGGCTCGTTACTTTACAAGTTTTCATCTATGTATCTCATTCGTATAAGGTATTACATATATGTACTTTAAGTTATTATTTGTATTCGGTACTTCTTTCAAGAATTTGGTCATTTATATAATATAATATACTTTTTCCGTCCCATTTAATTTTTATCATTTGTTCAAATTTCCCCTCACATGTCACTTGCAAATGGTAACAATCGAGTGTGACGGAGTAGTCGTGTTTAGTCTTAAAATTTATTTACAAATTAAGAAATTGAGTACATTAATAGTTGAATTTTCATGTCGAAATGTTACATAACAAGATGCCACACTAGTATAATAGCTTAGTTATTTATATTAAGAGAAAAATTACGAAAGCTTTCAATCCGGAATCGATTATCGCAAACTTTAAAATGCTAAAAGATTCTTAAGTATCATTCGGCGATGATTTTTTTTTTTTTACCCTTTTAAAAGACTAGATATTGGCATAGTAAAAGTGACCCTTTTTTTGTATGAGATTGATTTATCTAATTATCTCTATTTTTAATCCTTGACATCGAATCTCTACATTTTCGTAATATTATAGTGGCGCCGTCCCATTTCTTCATCAAGATCCGCCCCTGTTAGAAAAGTGTATATGATAACAACTCATTAAACAAGAAAAGCTCTTGGTCTTTCCCTGTGGATAAGAGGAAAATGGACATGCAGATACTTACTGATCATTAAGTACTGAAAGAGGCAGGACGATAAGATAACTAAGTGAAAAAAAATGAAGGGGTTTACAATGGTAGTAGCATTTACCTATGATAGGAATAGATGTGAAATCTGTAGCCATAGCTGAAGCTGGGAAGTGGACTAATATCTCTTTTTTTTTTCTATTGTCCTGGTACAACAAACGGCACTGCTCACTACTCCCCTTATTATTTCTTGTAAAGGGGTTATAACTTATAAGAGATAGCTCTACTCAAGGTTGTAAGCACAATGCATCTTATAAGCTACTCCAATCACATGCACAAACAATAGCAGAGGAGACAAGCTTCTTTTGCTTACATGTGAACTTACACACCATATTGGTATTCTTTTTGTCTTCTTTCTTCTTTGATTTATAGACGTTCGATACAACTTAGGCTAGCTAGGGTATGGTTGGATTCTTTGTATATAAACTCCTCAAAGGTTTCATTGTACTGTTAAGAAAATTATATTAATCAGAGACATTTCATTTGCGCCTTCGAGCTCCTTAGCTATGATCCTTCACAGTCTCATGTTCACATAAACTCTTACAACTACTGACCACAAGTTAGATGTTAGCTGAGGTCAAGCGATATCTAAGTAGGTTGCAAATTACCTCTCCGTGACTCCGTCAAGCAACGGTAGCAACATGCAGTACTGACAGACATAAACCTTCTGTTAGATTTTCAAGGTCAGGGGATTAGAGGAAAGCATTAAAAATGAGCTTATGTAGCTTGAGAGAGACAGATTAACCAGAATTGATCGTTAAGAAACCTTGGCAGAGAAAGGTACATAATTCAATTAACTGCTGGAGAACTAACTATTTACAAAAAGATAAAGACGCAACTATTCCATTTCATCACCAACCAGCATACAGTTATCTCGATATTAACAGGGAATGCCATTCCAGCATATTACAGTAGCATATAGCTTAGCATGAACTTTGTATTACTCAATAACGGAAATTAGTTGTCACTTTGCTGACTAAATGCTCTCCATAAACAGCTCGCCGAAGTTTCTTTATCCCGCCAGTTTTATGTACACAGATGTCCAAGGGCTCAATCGCTGCATCATAATTTGTCTGGTATTCAACAGAAGCGCAGAACTCCTTTTAGTTCTCAATCAAGCAATGTCAAAACTGAGCTATACGGAAAGAGACTAACCTCATAGAAGTAAGCTACACAGACCCGAAATCTTGGAGACTTATTGATGACCCGATGTAGGGTGGATTCATATAACCCATTCGTCAAAATCTGCAAGAAATAGAACTTTTAAGAAATTCATTTAGGCGATGCACGACTAGTAGGTAGAATTGAAGACAAAAGGCATGGCAAACACCTTCAGCATATCACCGATGTTGCACACAAATGTGCCTGGGATTGGTGGAGCCCAAATCCACTCTCCTGAATGATTCCGAACCTTCAATAACATTTGTGACATATTAAGAACTAGACAAATGTAAACAAAAACCACAAGATGGTGATTCAGGAACTATAACTAATTAACTATATAGCGTTACAAGCTCTGGCTTTCCTATGAGCTACGAGATGGTGCAGTATGCTACAAGATTCAGTAACTCAATAACTAATGCGCTCTCTGTGCTTCAATATCTGCGTCCTAAGAAGGAAATTATGACGTAAGGGTATGCCCGTTCCTACCAACTCAGGGCCTTTATTCCTAAATAAATCGACTTCCATGAAAGACCACTGGAGGAAATGTCTGCAATGTCTTGTATCTAGTTCAAATCTATCATTATTTATGATTGCCATGAGAAAGGTAGCTTAAAGCAAATGACATACCTGAAGAGCTGTTATATTGTCATCTTGATTGACCAACGTCAAAAGACCTGTTGAGCAACATGTTATAAGCACTATCATTGTATAAACAATCTACAACTACTGTCATCTTAAAGTGGAATGGAAACTCAACCATAGTCAGTGTGCGCTCCGCTGGTTCATGGACAAAAACAAATACAACCACCAAAAGATAAACAGGATCAATCAAACAGCAAAAACCAAGCAAAGAGAAGCTAAGAACTCACTAAAGCGAATGAAATTACCATCCAATGTCATTTTCTGGTTCACTGTGTCCGTTTTCCGTTGAGACCACAGGATAACCAATCAAACGCATGACCCAAAATGGGTCGCCAGCTATCTTACCTTCCAACTGATTGACCGAACCACCCAAGGCCAGAGCAATACCTCGCATAATCTTTCTAGAAAGTTCTGGTTGGTTTGCAAGCAGAAGATCTAAGTCAAATAAACTGGAGCACAAATGTAGCTAAGTTTATCTATAGGAAAACTTAATGGTTGGATGCATGCCTGTGCAAAGGGCAATATACTGCTCCATCACTGATCTGAACTTCTGAGGCTTAGCTGGCCTGTACAGGAAACAAAAATCTGCTCTGTCATGACCTTTTTGAGAAACAAAGTTCAAAGCTGATAATTTGGTCTAGCAACACACCCCATGCATTGATCTAATTCACTCTCGAAAAGTGAAGTGCTGATTTCTAACAGCACTAGCATGTCATGCCACACGGATATACTGGATCAACAGCATGCAAGACAGTTCAAAACTAATGTAAAATTCAAAGATAGTTGCTACATACCATAAGTTAGGTCCTTCCATAGGTTTTCCTAGATCTTTATACATCCCATGTTCCAACTCTTTGTAACACTGGTACAAAAAAAAATATTAATTACTTCCCAGTAAATTGGTATTGTGAATTGTGTGATCATGTCAAATTCTTTTTGGGCATCAGATTATCTCAAAAGATTATAGATTTTGCCTGTAGGATCCAAGAAACAACATTGGGTCTTCAATTTCGTCTAACAGCTTATACGATGATTAAACATTAATATAGGAAGGATCAATGACCTACATCAATGGCTTCATGCATATCAGGAACACCCTTGGTAACGTTATCCCCAATTTCTTGATAGCCTCTGCAGTTTAAGGCTCATGTAATAGATACATCAGCAAAGTGGATGCATATCATAAAATGAGAAGGTGAAGCATTATGAAGGATAAAAAGAGGTAGCATTTCGTTCTGACAAATTAACCTGTATCCAGTTTCTGCAGATAACTTTATCTTGAGTTTCTCTTTAAGAGGCAGGTGAAAGAACTCCCGCGTGATATCCTTGACTTCTTCTAAAAAGGAATCCAGGATCCCATGTCCCTTCTAAACAGCAAAGAAAGAATTTAAATTCAATGCTTGGATAACCAACTATTTTCATCACATTAGCAAAAAAAAGTCTTCTAATCTGTGAGGGATAGTCATTTCGACTCCAGAAATCCCGCTACCAATCATAGACCATTTACCGTTACTTGGAAACGAAATGTACTCAAACATTAGTTAGTAGAAGCATGCTAAATTATAGGAGATATAGAAAAAAAAAATCAGCAAAGCGAGTACAATCATCTATTAGCACACACTCAATATAACCCTTTACCAAGGACAATTCCTGTCTTCCTTGTAAACACTACAATCATTTTTAACTATATTCTAATATTTTTACCATAAACCATCACCATACAGCTGAACAGAGTGAATTTCTGTACATTTTCGTCATCATTGAAGCATGTTTAATTTTTAGGAGGCATGGGAGAAAGTCCTAATAGTGAGCAAGTGAACAACAAAATGCACTTTTCTGCACCTACTTACATACCTCCCTTTAACGTTCTAAGCCCCCCATGCTCAAGATGAGCCTTGACCAAGACATAAATGAAACATACTAAGCTTTTATACAAAAGGGAAATGCACAATTACAGTAGAATGTTCAAACTAGAAACTAAGACTATTTAACTAGTATTAGGAAAAGTTTGGACAATCATAAAAATAGTAATTACTGAAACCATATATCAAAGTACCACATAAAAAAATCCAGCTTCTCTGCAAGCTTGATCCAATTGTCTAACAACTTCCTGGACATCAGCATCCTGAGATACTTTAGGATCGTCAATTTTCGCAATTAGGGGACCAATATCTGCATTATGTTGTCTAAGTAAGGTAAATACAAATGCTCAACTTTATTATGCATATATGAGTCACGTATTCCAGATAATAATTGAATAACATAGAAAATTCTTTTGGTGTTCAATGTTCATGACAAAATGGCAATTTGACATATATGGTTAGATTTTAGCCACGGCCTACCAACGCTTGTCTACTTTAGCTCTCATCTGGACTTAAAGAAGTGTTACGCAGCTGATACACTTCATTGCTGATGAACGACTATGAATATTTCTATATAATCAGGCCTTAGAGCTTATAATATGTTACTTTAGCATTTCCCCACCATGTAAAGGTGTATTTAGTGCAAGTTGAACAGCCTGATCCCACTTCAATTCTGGTTAATCCCTAAAAAAATTTGATCCAATACCATCTTGTGATATTACTCCATGGCTTGTTTTGTACTCCTATGAGGTAACAAAATCTAAGGAATAGTAATGAATACAAGGGAACCCCCATGTCAAGTATAATGTACATGTAACTCCACATCAAAAAAGTGCTTTTCTTTTCAGATTTTCATTACCCCTCGTTACCATCTCTAAAAGTGTTACTCCCTTAATGAACAAAACCACACATTTTGTGGGGAAGCTCCATAACCATGTCACCAACTAATTTGATCATAAGAATCCCATTTGTGTCATGGAGTATCCAGTTTCTATTACATACACCTGAGAGTATGTACTCTCAAGTATATTTGTATGTACCTTTATATATTTATTGAGATTAAAGATATTAAAAATACATAAAAATATCCTTAGTTACTCTCAGGTGTATCTAATAATTTGCCTGGAGTATCTAGTATCAATTTTAACTTGATAAAATGTAACATTTAGGCTTTAGCATTAAAATACCTAAGGAGTCTAACAGAGCGCGTTTATCCTCACACCCTTCGTCTATGCACACCCCTTGACAAATTTTATACCATATGATAGACAAAAAGGGATGTGAGAACACTCCAAAGCTTTATAACCTTTTAAAATCCGGGTATATTCTAAGTTATTCTGAAGGCATATATGACAACAACTCAAGAGAACTCTTGGTGTTTCCATGAGGATAAGAGAATAAAGGACATGCAGAAACCTACCGATCATGAAAAAGTAGATGAGGCAAGAAAAACAGATAATTAAGTGAAAAATATGGAACTATAGTATTGGTAATCACCTATGATAGGAATAGATGTGAAATCTGTAGCCATAATTGAAGCTGGAACTGAAATAGCTACTATCTCTTTCTTTCTGTTGTCCTGGTACAACATACGATACTGCTCACCTTATCGATAAAGAGATACTCTGGAAGTGGCAAAAGATCAAATATTCGCCAAGATTCCCTAGTATTGTTTTTTTTTTTTTTTTTTTTTTTGTTACAAAGATTCCCTATTACTGTTGTTACTTGTCACTCATGAGTCATGAGTAGAGCCAGAGGTAGTAGACTAGTAGTGGACAACTGGACCCACTCTAATCACAAATAAGAGTAGACAGTCTATTTATCAGTTTAGATACCCCACGAGCCTGAGTTAAATGAGAAATATAATATTAATTGGGCCAATATAAGCCTTCAAAAAAACTTATATTAGCCCAATTAGTACTATATTTCTTATTTAACTCGGGCTCGTGGGGTGTTTAAACTGATTTAGCTTGTTGAAGCTCATTTTTTGTTTTTAATCATAAAATAGACTTTTCTCTCAAGAATTTGTGATCATAAATTATAGTGAGACGTCTGAACTTTTGAATTTAGAATATCAATGTTTAAATAAAATTCAAAATTGAATGTGTCCTTTTAAAATAACCTTAGTATTTTTTACTTTTTAACAGCGCCCATATAAACCTTAACAACTAACATATTTATTTGAAAATTTATTTATTGACCATGATTTATGATCGGAATCCATGTGTTATTTTTTCTGTTGTTATTAGTCGACAGAATCTTGTTACTACTATGATCTGATGAGAAGAAGTTGGTGCAAATAATTTGGTTCCAACGTCAATATTGTTTTGAATTTTGCATAACCATTGTAAGATAGATTAAATCACGGTTAATATTCTTGTATTTGGTGTACACTCTTTATTCTACCAAAAATTCTCCTAGAAAAAAGACATAAAATTAGACGAGCTTCATGCAAACTAAATTAACTCGAACTTTTTCCAAGCTAAAGTCATATCAAAGACATATACCCCTTTTTTGTTGGGCCAATGTGGCTCAATCTACTTTTCATGATAAAAAAGGACAGTTTCTTCTTGGACTTTCTGTTACTCTAGTTGCTACAACATATGTACATATCATCTTCATAGAAAGGTTACAACTAAATGGTTAATCAGAATGAAACTTCTTTTCACCAAAAACAAAATTTGGAAAACTTAATAGTTTCTTAGTTTGTTTTCCTTGATTTCACAATGGAAAGAAAATTTGATATCAAATTAGTCTCTTAGCAAACTAGAACCAGCGGTGTTCGATAAGAGGACTGTATGGTAGAAAATAGATATAGAGATAATTAATTAAGAAACAAATTTATTAGTATTTGATTAGTGTTTTTGGCATTGTTTAAAAAAATCAAAAGCATTTTAATAGCGCAGTAAAAGCCATTATATATAAGTTTTATAATTGATAGTCATAGGATGCTTTAGATATCAAATGAAGATTAAAATACTAGATCCTCCTTAATTAATTGGCCAGATATATATATATATATATATATATATTTATACAATACAATACAATACAATTAAAATGTGTTCAAGTAAAGTTAGCATTTTACGTGGTACACTTGACTTTTTCACTACTTAATGACACGTGTAATAGAATAAATTCCACATATCCAACATGTATTTAAAGGCAACATTAATTATTGTATAATCGTCTCATTAGTCTTATATTAGTTCCTCCAATTTAATTTTCAGTTACCATTTAATATGAATCGCTTTTCAGCCAAAGAATCTGGAGTAGAATAGAAATTTTTGTAGGTTTCTTAGGTGTTTATGCCCTTATACTCTAGGTTTTGACATCACCTGGTTGGTGGTTTGTCTTACACCAATGTTACTATGTGGTGTCTCTCGCCATTTGTCCTAGGTATTTGTATATGTTACTCCGTTACCTTAGGTATTCACATCACCAAAGGTTTTCCCATTACCTAGTTGGTGGTGTGTCTTAAGTCGATGCCGCTATATGGTTCTTCTCGTCCTTTGTCTTAGGTATTCTTCTAAGTTGTTATATATTTCGTAGGTTGCTATATCACCTAGTTGTTGGTGTCTGTTTTAGATCGATGCCACTATGTGGTACCTCTCGCCCTTTTGTCCTATGCATTCATTTATGTTAGATATTGTGAATCTCTCTGTTTGGAGTGATTTTCATTGACCAGTATATATAATGGGTTACAATATTCAGTCCTAACTGTGTCAGAATACTTGATATGATAAGATTTACAACAAAAGATATATGCTAAACCTATGAAAAGTTAACATATATATTCTCTATCACATCCTCGCAGTTATAGAGGAAGGAGGACGTACGCTGAGACTGGATCGAAAATCGACGAAAAGTTGGAGCGACAACTCTTTAGTGAAGATGTCAGCAAACTGATACCGAGATGGCACATGGAAAACTCGTACCTGAACCAAAGCTACTTTCTCGCGTACAAAATAAATATTCTTCCGCATGTTTTGTGCGTTGGTGTTCGACGAGGTTACTAACAAATAAATTTATGTTGTAATGGGTGACCCCCAAAGAGAGATTGCATGTTCGCTCCATTAAAAATGAAATCTAATATAGTTTTCAATTGATAACAACTTAATCGACTTAAATAACTACAACAATGAAAACCTTTGAGAAACATTAACAACAATTACAAAATAAACTCATCCCCAAACTCATAAAAGGCCAACTAAAAATAAGGAATTTTTTATGTTTGGTGCCCTGTGTTTTGGGCTAATCCAAGTTTAGTAGCCCGTGTTTTGCATATTCCAAGTTTAGTACCCCAAGTTATCATACATATCCATGTTTGGTGCCCTCAAAACTAACGCCGTTAAGATTTACCGTCAGAACGCTGACATGGATTCCACTCACTAGTTTCTCTTGTTTTTTGACAACAATTATGTTGCAGTATCGATTAAAAGATATAATAATGACTTTTAATAACAAAATAATCTTTTATTAATGATCAAAAGCTCCAAAATATTTTCCCCATAAACTCAAAAAGTCCCCCACTTTCTCCTTCCAGCTTCCACACTTACCCCCTCTACCTCCCACACCAATACACCATGGCGGATGGCTCTCTGCCACCACCCTCCGCCAATGAAAACACCTAACCCTCACCATTGCCGATTAGCATTCCTCAGTCCAACACAGTATCCCCACTCTTATGACCCACAAACTCCCTTTTACAACTCATAACCCTACCCTCCCCTTATCGGAAAAGGTTGACTTTGCCGGAAAAACAAGTCGGTTCCAACCCACAAATCGAGAGTCGCGGGTAAAACAAGTGGGCTCGGATCCAAAAACTGAGGGTCGCCGGAGAATTAAGGGGGTTCGCTGCCCCTTGAAAAAAAAGGAGAGAGAAAGACAAAGTGGTTATGTTATTCGGATGTGCTCTGTCGTCGCTAGGCAGGAGAGGGGGTGGCATGTTGGTGACGCTCGTGGGTGGGGGAGGTGAATGGGTCGTGCATTGGTGGTGGTGTCGAGTTGGGCTGCAGGTGAGAAGGTTGGTCGTTGGTGGTGGATATGGGTTAGCTTAGGCACGAGGTTGGAGTCTGTGGGTCAGCCACACTAGACGATGGTGGTACCTGTGGATGGGCAAGTGGAGACGCGGTGGTTTGGGTTGGGGGAGGAAGAACAATGGTGGGTCATGTGAGGGAGGTCGGGGTGGGAGAAGTTTTACCGTCAATTGAATTCTTTCATGTGTAAACTATGATTTTCATTAAAAAAAAGTTAATAGAAGACTCTAATTAATGAATCTTTGTATTTAATCCCATAAAAGATTAGTGAATTAGTTAGGGGTAAATGATTATAAAATTCCAAATCATAAATTTTTGGATTTTTATGATTTTTCTTGATTTTTTGTGGTTATAAATAAAATTTTTTAATTTTTTTGGAAATTTGTATGAATTTTTTTTGTACTTTTCTGTACCTTTATGATTTTCAAGGGAATTTTTGATTTTTTTTTTGGCAATTTTTTGAGTTTTTGGGGTTTTTTTTTAAACGTAAAATTGTTTGATTTTCTGGTTTTTCTTTATTTAAACAAATATGAGTTTAGTAATCCTCCCCTTTTTTGTAGAGATGCTCAATTAAAAAAAACTAATATTATAAAGGATTAATTATCAACCGTTTAGATCAAATTTTTTCATATGTGAACCGTAGATGTGGTCAACGTTGTCAACATATTAAAAAAGGTCATTTAGTGGAATCCACGTCAGCATTCAAACAGTAGATCTTAACGGCGTTAGTTTTCAGGGCACCAAACATGAATATACATTATAACTTGGGGCACTGAACTTGGAATATCCAAAACACAGGACACCAAAGCTGGATTAGCCCAAAACACAGGACACCAAAGGTAAAAAAATCCTAAAAATAATGCACTACTGACCATAAGAAAAACCATCATACGTCTGACCAAATTTGAGGTTGAATTTGTGTTAATCAAATTAATACCCATTGTCCTTCATGGAGTGGTGATACACACCTACGAATAATCTCGAAGAAAACATAATTTTTGATATTAAAAAAAAAAAATTAACGCCAATGATTGTAACTTTGGGCGGTCTTATTCGAATAATCTCAAATATGCGTAATCTACAATAAGCTGAATTTTGGCTCATTTATTTCCAAAACAATCCCTTCGACCCTAAACCTAAACTTCAAACCTAATTCACGACCCGAACTTATGTTTGGGATTATTGGCGTTAATTTTTTTCCATTTTATAAATAAGTTAAAAATTGTAAAAATCATTATAAGAGGATGAACATGAATTTAGTAACCACCAAATAATTTTCCCAAGTATTAAACCCAAAACCCAATAACAGCTCTTTCTCTCCCCACGCCAAAAGTACCCACAGATAATTAAATCAATCGTCAATTACCAATTCAATTCCGGCGACACCAAACTAGACCTCTGTTTGCACCAACTAAACTTCATCAAATTGCCTACCTGAATTGTGGTATGAACTCTTTAAATCATCATACATTTTATGTTGATTTTAACGTTCTTTTATTTACTTTTTGGTAATCTTTGTGGTATGCGACTTTTGATATTTATATCCAAAATGTAGACGGAGCCATGCTGGCCCATAAAAGATATAAATCTCTTATTTGACTTGGGCTGGCAGGAAGCTCGAGTTAGTTTAGCTTTTAAGAAGTTCGTCTTTTTTTTTTAATCATAAATGTAGACGGCCTTTTATAAGTATTTGTGATTTACACAAGAACTGAATGGGTTGAACCGGGACGATAATGTATCGAAATAAATCATGAATGCCGATTGCATTCCAACGAATTAATTCGAAGGGGGTAGCGAATTCTGTGACATTAATACTGATCTTTTCATTTTTTTTTGACTTTTTGAATTAGCGAGTCTTGCAAGAGGTTACCTTACCATGAAGCCGTAGTTATATCTTTATTTTTCAAAAGTAATGATTCATATTGATTTTGAAATAGTATGAATGTATTACTTTTAAAAGTGTCTCACTATGAGATAACCTCGTCGAAGACCTTTGTGCCCAGTGGCGTGTTTTCTTTGATCCCTAGCTAGCTACCATGTCTTTAATTTTTCAAAATTGTTCAAAATAATTTGTTTTATTGCTTTCTAATATAATTTCCGCTAATAGATGATGGGAAGATCTTCTGGAGATGATATGATCCTCAGCTTCAATGATTCTGTACTTCGGCGGTCTGACTTAGACATCCTTAGTGGACCTCATTTTCTCAATGATCGTATAATCGAGTTCTACTTCAGTTATCTGCCTTCACTCTATCCTTCTGATAATATCCTATTACTTCCACCTTCAATTGCTTTCTGGTTACAGAATTGCCCTGATAAAGAAAGTCTTAGCGCCTTTGTCGAACCTCTGAATCTGCCTGCTAAATCACTGGTCATTTTTCCGATCAACAACAATGATAATGTTACCGAAGCTGAGGGTGGGAGTCATTGGAGTTTGCTTGCATTTTATAGGAAGGCCAATGTATTTGTTCATCATGATAGTTGTCGAGGAATAAACAGTGCGTATTCCAGGAAGCTTTATTCGTATGTAGTAGGGTTTATAGGAAGCTCAAACGTTGATATCCAGTATGTGGAACACAAGTCTTCTCCACAACAAAATAATGTTTATGACTGTGGAGTGTTTGTCCTTGCGATTGCAAGAGTTATATGCAGCTGGTATACGGGTGGTGGCGTTGTTGATGAACATCTTTGGTTTGGTGATGTGGAGAAACAGGTCACACCATCTATGGTTTCTGACATGCGGAGTGAGATTCTGAGTCTAATTAAGGGACTCATGTCTACAAAGTAATTTTACAAGTTTTCAGCGACATGTGAGACCTGATTGCTGGCCTGTTTCTGTATGTAGGTGTTTGTGGACTAGAAACTTGGCAGAACATTTTGCAACTTCTGTATTAAAGCTCCCTTCAATTTTTGTTAGAGGGTACCTTACTTTCCTATCAAAGAAAATGTTATTGCTGTTCTTATAAAAATGCGTGGAGTATTATACCTCGATTTGCAAAATCTTGATATTGCACTGGAACCATACAGTCTTTGAAATTTTTATTGGTATATGGGATGAGGATTCGAACTTGGGACAACCTTGCTCTCATACCGCCTTTGAATTTATGGTTGTGATTTCGTGCTTGAATGTGAGTCACTTAGAAGTTAGAATGACAACTAGAACCAAACGACCCCTAAACCACTACGAAATTAGTACACAAAGACGAAAACATTGTCATGTGACTGCCCTGCAAGAGATTATTTGTTATTTGGTACATTAATTTCGGTCCCGTTAACGAGTTACCCG
>CAAKMY010035992.1:0-20066 GCA_901111285.1 Corrigiola litoralis
ACATAAATCTGTACTCTCTCTCTCCTAAAACATAATAAGATCTGTTCTCCCCTCTGCCTGTGGACGTAGCTAACACATTGTTAGTGAACCACGTTAAATCTGTGTGTTGATTTTCTCATTACTGTTTATCTTTATCTCACATCTGTTACAACATTTTTTAGATAATATCACTCGTGTAAGTTATATGAGACGTCTCATGATAAAGTAACGACATAAAAACAACTGGGATAAAGGTTAGTTGAAGTGGTTATAGAGCTTATTTATGCCAATCATGAGGTTACGAATTCGATTCTTATATTTCGTCTCAGTGCGCTTCCTTCAGACGATAAAAGCTATGAACCGGCAACACAATTTTATTTTTATTATTATAGGAGTAATTATAATGTTGCTTCCACTGATTGAATAATCGAGTCGAGTCAGCTGATTTGTGCTTCAACTAGTTCTGGACTGTGCATTGTTCTATTAATTTAGAAGTTGTGAGAGAATGTCATATTATTGCGGTAGTTTTGTTCACCAAGGGTTTGATGTTATGCTTATACTAGAACAAGTGAACGAGTGGACTTTATTAGCATCTGATAACTAGTGTTGGTGATTAGAGGCATATAAGTTTGATTTAAAACAACAATTTGAAATATAATAGAAATGATTCTATGATAAAGGAGACATTGTCTACAAACGCGTATTTGATGAATTTTTTGGAGCATTTAGGAAGTTGACCTCCGTTACTTGGCCTCAAAATTAAGTTGTCTGTTAGTCACTTAGTTGTGCTTAACGACTACTATCATGCTTGAGGTCACATATCATTTTAATGTGTACGTTTTTGTGATTTAGAGAGGGATTAGGAGCATATTTGGTACGGAGGGTGTAAAGTAATCATCATTCTACTCCAGTTAGCACAAAAATAGAGGAGAATTAATGGAAAGGAGGATATGTCATGTAATGAGATGTAATTATCATTACAAGGTCGTGACTCTGAAACGATGCTTTTACATGGCTCTTGACGATGGTGAATATGTTGTTGGCTTGGAGAGTGACATCAAGAAGCTTTTATATGTACTCGTTGGTGAAGGCAAGAGCCATGTGAAATTTCTTTTTGTTGTGGGAATGGGTGGTTCTGGTAAAACTACCCTCACCAGGAAGCTCTACAATCATCAATATATCAAAGAGTGCTTTAACTGCACGGCGTGGGTGTTCATATCTCAAGAATGGAGCACGCGACACATCTTATTTGAGATTTTGACGAAGGTTGGCGGCTCTGAGGAAAGGACCAAGGTGCATGATGGATCAAGTGTGGGAGAACTGGTAGACAAGCTGCGTAGCGTCCTAGAAAAGAAGTCATACTTAGTGGTCCTAGATGATGTTTGGAGAATCGAAGCACTAGAGGAAATACTCCCTGCTCTCCCACGAGGAAACATCAACAGAGGAAGCAAGATCATCATCACGACTCGCAACCGAAATATTATGCAATTCCACTACCAGCAAGACATGCATATCCACGAACCACAGCCTTTAACAGAGGTGGAGGGTTTTGTTTTGTTTAGAAAGATTGCCCTTAGTCATCGCACAAATTACAACTTGGAAAGTTTCGAGAATCTAGGTAAGGAAATGCTAAAGAAATGTGATGGACTTCCCTTGGCTATAGTAGCATTGGCTGGGGTTTTGAACACAAGAGGAAGCATTGGAGAATGGCAGCAGGTGAATGAAGCTGTTCGATCAAAAGTAATGGAGGGTAGATGCACACATATGTATGGTAGAGTGCAGGATTTACTGGCTTTGAGCTATGATGATCTACCTTGTGATCTGAAACCTTGTTTTCTTTATCTGGGTATTATTTCCTGAAGATTACCAAATTCCATCTGGAATTCTGATCCGGATGTGGATAGCTGAAGGTTTTGTCACTGCACGTGAAGAGATGTCCTTAGAAGATGTGGCCCTGCAGAGGCTAGAAGAGCTAAGTCATCGATTTATGATTCAAGTAGTGAAGACCAATTTCAAAGGAGCCATAAAGGCCATTCGCTTGCACGATCTATTGCGTGAACTATGTGTCAAGAAGGCCAAAGAACAGAGTTTTCTTCAAGTTTATACCTCTAAAGATAATTCTGTTGCCTCTAAAATGGCTGCAGTCGCAATCCAATCTCGTCGGGCTGCTCTTCATTCAAGGTACTAACAAACATTTCTGCTGACATATACTGTTCGTAGTTCTCTTCATCCCAAAATATATGATGCTTTCATTTGAAGATTTCTAATTAAGTTTCTCTCCACCCCAAAATATATGATCCTGTTTATCTTAGCAGTTTTGTCAGGGTTACTCATGCCATTCACTTGACTGCTGTACTATAATTTGTCTTTTCTGCGCTTTCACATTCTCAGCATTTCACTTCCTGTTCAAGTTTCGAATCTGCGGTCACTTGTATTGTTGACAAGATCTAGTTTTCTGCACTCTGCATATGTTTCGAAGGAGTTGTTAGACTTGGGTCTTGTGCACCACAACTTCAAGTTGCTTAGGTTGTTGAATCTCTGGGGCATTAAGACTGCCACTGGAAGCTTGCCTGCGCAAATTGGGAGCTTAGTTCACTTAAGATACCTCGGAGTTCGCGCCTCAAATATATCTGAAATCCCAGCATCGATTGGGAATTTGAGAAACTTATTGACCTTAGACTACAGAAACATTGACCCTGACAATAATGCACCAGCTAAAATCCCCGGTGTGTTAGGCAAACTTGAGTTACTTAGGCATCTGTTTTTGCCAATTGAGTCACCCTGGAGTCGAGAAGAGTTGCAGTTGAGTACAATGAAAAACCTGCAGGTTTTGTGGGGCGTAAAATGTGATGGAGGGGGTGATTGGTTGTCAAGAGAAGTTTCAAAACTAAGCACAAGTCTTAAGAAGCTAAAGATTGTTGTGTCGACAGAAAAAGACTTGGAGGCCGCCTTCAGTTGCCCAAGTCTCGTATATGATCGTTTACACACGTTCTATTGTGAGATGCGAGCTGGCCTGAAGTTAAAGAAGAATCTTATAAAGCCTATCTTTCACAACCAACACCTACATAAACTGGTATTGATTGGCAAAATTCAGACAAAGTTGTATCTTCTTTTACCTTCCAACCTTGTCAGTTTAGAATTGAAGGATAGCATGACCAAGGAGGACCCGATGGCTGTTATCGGGACATTAGCCCACCTGAAGCTACTGAAGCTTACAAATTCCTACATGGGGTCTGTGTTTCACTGCAAGCATGGCTCATTTTCTGAGCTCGAGGAGCTCTACCTTTCGAGTCTCCCAAAGGTGAACTCATGGATGATAGATAAAGGAGCAATGCCGCGTCTTAAGAAGTTAGAGATCATACAATGTGCAGATCTGTCTAACTTTCCCCAAGGCTTGCCATTTGTGGCTACCCTTCAACAACTCGAATTTTTCGGAGTGCCCCAGAAATTTGGGCAAACAGCAGTCGAATGTGGGTGGTCAAAGCAAAGGCTTAGGCTACCTCATCACTGTGAAGCCATCATCCAAAAGTGTGACTCTCCTGTCGACATTTCCTCCATCCGTAAGCTCTATCAGCAACTCACTGCTGGGGTTTTTCTGAATAACATGACGGAGGCAAGTCCATAAATTCTTGTCCATTGAACTATTTATCCTAGGATGTTCTCCAGAATTTAGGCACTATGCCAACTATATATATATTGAGTTGATTTTCTGTTTGGTTGGTTTGTTTCTTTTTGAGTCTCTTTTGTGTAATAACTTGACGAAATGCTGCAGAAATACTGGGTCATGAAGCTACATGAGCAATACTACAATTGCTTCAAGTTGTATCCGGCAGTCCTGTCTCTAGATATGGATTATAACTCAATTTCGGATCTTCCTCCTCCGTTTCGATCAAACTTGGAAGGGTACTGGGACTGGCGCGAAATGGCAGACAGGTATGTATAGGCAATTTCAAGTAACCATGAAACGGGTCACAGGGATACATGCTATGCTGCATTGCTGCTTGATCGGACTCAGTGTCCACTATCCCACAGGGGTGCATATTTTTAGTTTAGACTGAAGTGTCCAGTGTCTGAATTCATTCCCGTGTGGTAAGTATCTGACACGGGTACAAATGAAGAGTCCGAGCTTCATATGATACATGATAACCGTGCATATATGATACATGATATTATGATAACCGTGCATAGAACTGTTTATCCAAGTAGGTACTAAATGTTTTGATTAAAAAGGTCAGATCTCTCTTATTCTCTCATGCATATTATAGTGAAACTCGCAACACCACAGCTAGGTCTCCGCCAGTGTTCTGCGACAAATTTCAGGTCCGAGGAAAATTCAAAGCAAACTACCTCTCTAAGCGAGTCAGATACGAGGTGGCTTACATGATCATGATACCGAGATTAACATCCGAAAAACGTATGACACCTGCCCTGGGTAGGTTCTATCTTGATCATAATTATTACCAACCTCAGATGAAGACGCATGACTTGCATGACAAGCCGAGAGATGAATGGATACATCTCGCAGTTGGTGATTTCAAATCGTATGTTACTGAAATCAGCTTTTCATTGGACCAGATTGAGCCTGGTATAATAATTGGAGGTGTTACTATTGAACCAAAGCTATGAGGGTGGGCATCTAATTTGGATATCACCCAATGCCGCCATCTGATTTTCCAAGCTCTAAAATAAAAACCTGTTTTACAATTAAAACCGTAAGGCCCTTGTATCATTCTCCTCTCTTCCTTTGAGTTTAGTCTCTTTTAGACTTGCATTTACTTTAGATAAGTTCTTCCTATGCCGCGATCTTTACGGTGATTACAACTTCATTGCCTTACTTTCACAGCGTTTTAAGCGTCTAAGTAATGATAGAATGATCTCATGTCCTCTATTCTCTGCTCTATTGTATCTTATGGAGTTATGGTATGTGCACTTTTGAGTGTACAGTCCTGAATGCAATGTTAGAGAGCTGGTATTTTAAGTACAAACTTTAAAGGCCAAAGCCCAAGTTAATTACATCTTCTAAGGCCATCCTAAGATACAACTTAAGGGCAAAAGCATCTCTTACAAGTTGTCTAATAAAATGGTGTATTGACATCCTTTTACAATATTTCTTGTAATTCTTTAAAACCCTTTTTAAAACAAGTACTTGGTTGTTATATAATGCTTAATTGATTTTTTTTAATTTAATTCATTTATCAATCAATGCAGTAATTTATCAATTCTAAGGCCATTTTTTAATATCCATGATAACCTACACAAGTTCATGATAGACGATGCCACTGTTGCGACTACCATAGTAAATCTCGAGCATTGCACACGACTCCATATATATATAGAGAGTACTAGCATGATAGTCTAAATAGTTCATACGTCAATGCCATTTATAGCAACGAAGACACACGCTTCGCCTTCTCGTTTGGTGAAACATCGCTATTCAAACGAAGCAATTTTTACTCCAATATTATAAGTTGACCTCGTGACCTTCATATTAGTGGAACAATACTCCAACCACTAGACCGGATCCTTTAGGATTCTAAGACCCTTTTCTCTAATGCAACAATTGAAATTTCAACTGTAGTTTGATTTAATTTTAATAAATTTCCAGTAACAGAATTTTTTTATAAGTTTTATTTAATCATGGATCCGCTATTGTTTGACCTAACGTTTAGCAGCTCGATGTGTTCGATTTCGATATACTTCGATGCTTTTTGTCTCCCGTTATTTTTTTCTTGGTTTCAATATATTTATAGATAAGAAATGATTAGATTGAGTCACCATTTCACTGGCTATCCCAACCTAATACTCACTCCTCCGTAAGTCATTAAGGATGGAAGAGGAATTCTTGGGGCTGCTGATTTGAGGAAAACTGTCTTTCCTAAGAATATTCAACACACGGTTTTGAACAATGTGACAAAAAGTCACCTTCGCTGGTCTATTTCCTTTGACAGATGCAGTTGACCTGTGGACTTTGAGTGTCACTGTTATTCCTCCTGGCATTAGAATAACTCCATTCCCATTTCTAAGCCATGGTGGTAATTTTCACACGTCAGGGATTTATTTTATACTTCCAATAATTTATTTGAATGCACAAGAACTCTCACATAGAGGAGTGTTAGTGTATGTTCAAGGAGTTTAGATCAGCCCTCCGTGTTTATAAAGCTTTGAAAACGAGTTTGCTAGACAGATAATGGCAGCATCTGTTGTTTCGCCAGCTGCCCAATGGATTGGCTCCTTGCTAATTCAGGAGGCAGCCGCGCTATATGGAGTGGAAGATGAAGTTCTGGCCCTTCAAGAAGAGCTAGAATTCATGCAACAGTACTTGCAAGATGCTGATTCAAAAGAAGATGTCCGAGAAATTCGCACTTTGATAAGCCAAATAAGGAAGCTTGCCTATGATGCCGAGGATGTGATTGACAATTACATCCTTACGGTTCATGCAAATGGTGAACATGGACATGGGAGCACCTTCATGAGATTTGTTTGTTCTCTATACGCAGCCCCTGCCACCTATACCATTGCGAAGCAAATACAGGTGATCAAGACTAGTTTGAATCGAGTGACTGACAAGTTTAATAGTTATGGAGTTAGAAGAATCACTGATATACAGCGAGGTGCTGGATCATTTCATAATGAGAGGTACCAGAGGCAAAAGCCAAGAAGCTATCCCTATGATGATGACGAGGGTGATTATGTCGTTGGTTTGGAAAATGACATTCGAGAATCACTAGAAGTACTCATGTGTGAGAAGAAGCGCCAATTGAATTTTCTTTCTATAGTGGGAATGGGGGGTTGTGGAAAAACAACCCTTGCCAAGAAGCTCTACAATCATCCATATGTCAAAGAGTGCTTTGATCGCAAGGCATGGGTTTTCATATCTCAAGAATGGAGTGCCAGAAACATTCTCTCCGAAATCTTGAGGAAGGTTGGTGGCCCAGAGGAGACGACTGAGATTCGTGCTAAATTAAGCGTAGAAGAACTGGTTGACAAACTCAGAGACATCCTGAAGAAGAAGTCATACTTAGTAGTCCTAGATGATGTGTGGAGGAGGGAGGCTCTCGAAGAAATTCTCCCTGCCCTTCCGCTGGGAGATGGTAACAGAGGAAGCAAGATTATAATCACAACTCGGAATAGGCAAATTCTTCAAATCCAGAATCTCCGGCAGCATATTCACGAACCACGGGCTCTAAACGAAGAAGAGGCATTGGAATTATTTAGAAAGATTGCACTCCACCATCGTGCTGATCACAACATGAACTTTGAAAATTTAGGCAAGGAAATGCTTATGAAATGTGACGGCCTTCCCTTAGCTATAGTTGCGTTGGCTGGGATTTTGAACATAAAAGGCACCATTAGAGAATGGCAGCAGGTGAGCAACGCTGTACGGTCAAGAGTAATGGGCGTTTCAGGAACTCTAACATCAGGTAGAGTAGGAGATATGCTGGCTTTGAGCTATGATGATCTACCTTATGATCTGAAGCCTTGCTTTCTTTATCTTGGTGTATTTCCGGAAGATTGCCTTATTCCTGCTGGAATGCTGACTCGGATGTGGATAGCAGAAGGCCTTGTGACTACGCATGGAGGGATGTCCTTAGAAGATGTAGCATTACAACGTTTAGAGGAGCTCAGTCATCGGTTCATGATTCAGGTTGCAAGGACGAACTTCAAGGGAGAGATAAAAGCAGTTCGTGTGCATGATTTGTTGCGTGATCTTTGTGTCGAAAAAGCTAAAGAACAGAGTTTTCTTCAAATTTATTCTCCGGTCAATGATCTTGCCGCAAATGATGCGTCTTCATTCAGGATTCAACCACGCCGGGCTGCTCTGCATTCCTGGTAATTTGTCTGTTCCTTCATTTGTTTGAATACTGTACGTGACCTCTCTCCCATGAAAGACATCTGCTTTTCTTCGAAACTTTACTACGATATACTCCAATTGGTTTTTTGTAATGTACATGACTTCTTTGTTCATTGACAATTAGCATTCACAAAAGTAAGATTTTCTTCTCCTTTCCACTTTCAGTGGCACCATTCCACCTCAAGTTTCACATTTGAGGTCACTTGTACTGCTGGCTCGATCTAGCGTTTCCGTCTCTGCACATACTTATCAAGATAGCATACAACTCCAGGTTGCTCATCTTAACTTCAAGCTACTTAGAGTATTAAATCTCTGGGGAATTACGACTTCAAATGGCGTTCTGTCTGCTCAGGTTGGGAGCTTAGTTCAATTGAGGTACCTTGGGATTCGGGCTACGAACATTACAGAACTCCCTAGATCACTTGGAAAATTAAAGAACTTATTGACATTAGACTACCGAAATGTCGATACAGCCGACAATTTGCCAATAAAAATCCCCAATGTCTTGTGGAAGCTTGTGCTACTAAGGCATCTATTTTTGCCAATTGAGTGCCCCTGGAGTGTAGTTGAACTGAAGCTGAGCACGATGAGGAACTTGCGCACTATTTGGGGTTTAAAAGAGGAGGGAGGGGACCAGTGGCTGTCAAGGGAAGTTCCGGAACTGAGCACAGTTTTGAAGAAGCTAAAGATTGCTGTGTCGAGCGAAAAGGAGCTGGAGGCAGCCTTCAGATGCCCAAGCCTTTTGTCTAATCAGATCGAGACATTTCATTGTGAGCTGAGAGATCGGGTGATCCTGCGAAATGCAGAGGCTCTCTCACGCTGCCAACGCCTGCATAAACTGATTCTGATTGGAGAACTGCAGATGCAACTTACCCTGCTATTGCCAACTAACCTTGTCATGCTAGAATTAAAGAATAGCATACTTAAGGATGCGGATCCAATGATGAGTTTGGGTGTATTGCCCCACCTGAAGTTTCTCAGAATGACAAATGCTTACTTGGGCACCACATTAGCCTGTGAGATCGGCTCCTTTCCCCAGCTTGAGGAGCTCCACCTTCAGAACTTCGTGAACTTGGAATTCTTACGGGTTGAGGAAGGGGCGATGCCCTGTCTGAAGAAGCTTGAGATTATACAGTGCGGCAAGCTACGAAACTTCCCTAGAGGATTGGCTTTTGTTAGTACACTTCAGCAACTAGATTTCTTTGGATTACCAAAGGAATTTGGTCACGAAGCAAAGATTTATGGGTGGTCGCAGGAAAGGTATATACTGCCTCATAATTGTGAAGCCATCATCGAACAAAGTGATACTCCTGTTTTTATTTCCTCGCTCTATGAGCAGCTCACTGCAGGGATATTCCTGAACAATAAACGGCAGGCAAGTTCATTAATCATTCCACAACCTAGACAGCCTTTAAAGATCAATGATATATTCATTTTCCTTATATTCTAACACAAGAAATTTGTCCGCCCCCCCCCCCTCCCCCCCGGCCATAGTTTTTCTAATGCAATTTGTTTAACTGATCAAGAACAGAAATTCTGGGTCATGAAGCAAGAGCGCTGCTACTATAATTGCTTCATGCTATATGTGTCAGACCTCTCCCTGGCCACAGAATATGACATTGATGGTTTACCTTTGTGGGATACGCGCATAGATGACTATGAATGGTGTGAAATGAAAGAAAGGTGTGTGTCAGGAAGAGAATACATTTTCAACTTATAACTTCACAGTTCTTGTTGGTTATTCCAAAACTAATATAATTGTTATATCCTTGAAAGTTGAAACGTTTGCATTGTTCTGCTAATGCACATCACTTCCAAACTTCTCCCTTGATGTAGTCTCATACATACGGAGTATGGTACTTTTTGTTGCAGGGATGGTGCATTAATCAAAGTGGCAAAAATAAGTTCACCTGTACTCGTGCTTGATGTGAGTGCAAAGTTCAGGATGGAAGATCTTTCCCCATTTGTAACATACACTATCTCTTTTGTGATTATGTTAGAAGACTTAGCATCCGTACACGAAATGTCTGCCCATTCAGTACTTGTACTTCCTGCTAGAAGATTTCAGAGGCACAAACAGAATTTAAAAGACAAGCCGAGGGATGAATGGCTTCACATTCAAGTAGGAGAATTTGAGACATCCCCTATAAATATCGGAATGGTAGAAGTTATCTTACATTGCCAATGGCCTAAGAGTTCTACTGTTGGATTGACCATCAAAGGTGTCATGATTGAGCCTAAACTTTAAGACCTTATGGCTGGGTTTTCTAGCCTTTAGTGTACGTTGCAGTAACCCTGATTACAGTTGTAACATACAGATAGCTTTCTACTCCGTATATGTTGAGTAAGTGAATGATTTTTGCGGAGTAATATTTCAATGGACAAGGATCACTTTTCATATGAAAATAACCTCTACTTACTGGAGGAAAGAGTAGCCATATAAAATTCGGCAATAATTACTTTAAGATATCTTTTAAGAACCACCATTCTCAAACTTCCACAGCTCTGAATTTTGCCACCTTCTCCGACATCTTACGTGGATACAGATGTCAAAATAAACCTCATTAAGCGAAAGGTGAACTATGGCGGTGACATACAGAATTGAAACGAAGAGAGAATTGATTTAGGTAAGGCCTGAGCCCCAACTCACCTTACCGTGATCTTCTATTCTCTCGGAAAGGGGTCAACAAAGGCAGATGGGTTCTAAGATCAAAAGCAAAACAAGACAAAGGCCATAAGTTGAAGACTTCATGAATTAGGTTTTGTCAACAATAACTATACATTGGTCATTGCTGCTTTGGAAAAGTATCACTCGACATATTTGCAGCATACTACAAAACCTGCAAGCTAAACTTACAATACACTGATATTTCTTTAGCGCTTTTGCACGTCTATGATTCAATATAACCTACCAGAGGAGATATGGGAAAAAACAAGTAATGATTAAAGGTAAATACCAAAATTTGTAAGGCTATACTGAAGTTATCTACAACTACAAATTCTTGATACATTCTACCTGAACTGTGAGATCCTTTACGCCAGCATCCCGAAATATGTGTGAGACTCGAGCTTTTGTTGCAGCTTTGTCATTTTCTGACGAAATGCCGAGATGTAACGTGCCAACAACATCGGTGTTTGTCAAGCTCCAGACATGCAGATTTTGAATGCCACGCACTCCCTCTATCTTCATAACATCATTTATAGCTGCCTTAAGATCCTGTTCTTGAGCTCGGGGAACCCTCTGCAGCAAGATTTCAGCAGAGTTCCTTAACAACGGTATTACTGATGCTACAATTAAGACAGATATGAATATAGAACAAGCCGGATCTGCAGCAAGCCATCCCTTGTACTTGATCAATAAGGTCGATATCACAACCCCGACACTTCCCAATGTATCGGCTAAGACATGTAAGAAAATGCCTTCCATGTTGTGGTCGATATGTTGGTGATCGTGCTTCTTCTCACCTGAAGATTCACTTTTTGATTCTAAATGATGACTATGACTGCAAGAATCTTCTCCATGAGGGCTAGGAATGCTCTGACAGACACCATTTTCTTGGTGATGATGGTGAACAGGACCCTGCTCATGATGATGATCATGGTGTCCATGACAGTGGTCATGGTCATGGTGTCCGTGACTGTGGTGTCCGTGTTTGTGACTGTGTTCATGGTCTCCAAGACTGTGACTGTGGTCATGCTGATGGCATTCATGGTGCTTATGATGAGAACCATGCCTCTCCACCTCACCAGGAAAACATTTTTCCTCGGAAATCACAATGTCATGATGGTGCTTAGTGTGAGTTACATGATCATGGGAATGGGAATGAGAGCAAGAACCCCCATGGGCATGATGATGCTCCTCGTGAAAAAAGATTAAACCCACAACATTAACAAGAAGTCCCCCAACAGAAACAGTCAATAAACTAGTAGTTGAAATCTCTTGAGGGTCCAAAATTCTCTCTAATGATTCTAGCACAATTAAAGCTCCTACAAGAACCAGAAAAACGGCATTTACATACCCCGAAAGCACCTCAAACCTCCCACGGCCATAGTTAAACTGGCTATTGGCAGGCAAACGTGAGATATATGAAGCATAGAGCCCAATGGCTAGTGCAGCACAATCAAACAACATGTGACATGCATCAGATATCAACCCCAGACTATTGCTCATGAACCCTGCTACAAATTCCACAACCATGTAACCAGTATTGATCATGAGGAATAGTGCAATTTTGCGGGATTTACGTTCACTCAAGACATGGCGAATGGGCCGCATTACCATCATAGAGAATGTCTCAGAGGGTTCAGCCCCTAACTCCACATAACTTGCATAGGCATTATTCAATTGCTGAATAGCAACCCAAAGTAGAAGACCGCAGATTAACAATCCCCAAAGTGAGAGCTCTGGGAAGTAAACCAGCTCCAAAACAAGTGTACAAACAAATGTCACGAGAAACTCTTTCTCAGAGTCTCTAGGACTCATTGACTTCTCATCACTGTACCATTCATTCAAGAGGACCCCAAACAAAACTGTGTTCGCCAATGACCAACTCAAATTCATAACAGAAACACTCCCACCCTCTACTTCAAAAACTAACATATTAATAATGGCAGGAAAGAAAAGCATAGCAGTAGTGAAGAACAACGAAATCAACTGTACTTGTTTCCGACCCAATAGCCTGATAGCCCCGGAATTCATCAAATCCCTCTCGTAACACCCCAAAAACCCAGACAAGAAAGGGAGCAACATAGGCCCAATCCTCAAACAACTTCCACTAACAACCACCATTGATGAACTCCACAATTTGTCATGATTAGTACGCGACAGAGGGAAACAATCCATCCGATCCCAACTCACAGATAAAAGGAACAAGCCTATAAACAAGAAGAAGAACCCACGAACCCTATAGGGCCCATCCCGATCCCGGTCTTGATTTTTCCAGAACCGGAAGGCGACATTCCCAGACAATTCAGCCAAGATCATGGCGTCAGTACCACAATACCGGAGGGCCTGGAACCGAATGAGGAAGACAACAGCAAGGCAAAAGGACTTGAAAAGAAGATGCCTGAGTTGTGGTTGGGAAAGGGAGGAGAGAGAAAAGATTGGGAGGCGAGAATTTTTAGAGAAGAGAGAGAAGAAGAGAGTGAGAAGGAAGGAAAGAAGCGAGACAAGAAAAGTGAAAGGAAAAAGTGAGAAAGAAGGAGAAGAACGGAGGAAAGGCAGGAGGGAGTAAAGGGACCGAAGGGAGAAAAGGAGTAGTAGAAGAAATGAGATAGAGGATTTGTTGGTGGTGATTGTGGGTTGAGAAAGTCGGTGTTTAGAAGGGGTCGGAGTAGGGGTTGAAGGGTAACCAGGAGGGTTACGCACAGCAGTGAGTATGGTGCCACGTGGTGGGACTGATAGGCGGTGTGGCCGATGGTGGTGGTGATGGTGGTCTGCCATTCCTCTTATTGATGGACAATTCTCAGAAGAGAGGGAGGTCTAGAGTCCACTGTCAAAGAATTGTCAGTAGCCGTCCTTGCATTTCGAAACTCAAAATAAGTACCTACAAAGAAAATTTCAAACAGAAGAACCAAATAAGCGTGCATCCTCCACTGAAGACCAAGATCAATAAAAATTTAAGGACATTAAAGATAAAAGTCAGAAGCTTAGTAAAAGCGCCTATAATATGCACAAATCACAATCATGATATTTCGTAATTAATAACTGCTATAAGATAATTTCATCCCCTGCCCTTCACATCTCAATGTAGTAGCACCAACATTATGCATTATCTCCTCTACAACTTACTGGTGTCAAAGTGTGAGGCATGAAGATTGTTTAATCTATAGAACTTTTTTCAGAACACAACTTTAGTTTCCGTAACTCAGTACTAGCACATAGGACTTATACATTTTTGTTCCAATTCAGTAATCCTCACAAAATCTTAATTTCTTTCCAACTTATATGTAAATCTTGGTTCTTTCACAACTGACAAACTATCCTGGCATCCCCAGTAACATAATGTACCTTCCTAATTGCTGCAGTGATAAACTTTGTTTACTCTCAGTTCTAGTTCATTTTCTTTCTTCATATTGTACCAAGATACTCCTGCTACTATGAAGTATGAACCCTTCCTTACACAGTACTCATTTCAGCAACCTTCCACTCCTATCATTAGACCCCTACTCTCGCTAGCTACCTGACCCATCCAATCTCATCTCTAAACTACTCCCTCTTCCCACCCCCAACTACGCCGCCATACCTTCCTTCCCAACCCAACCTTGCTTGTCATTTCCGCCAATTCGCTCCTAAAATTAGCTGGTTGTATCCATGTAGCTCTCTTCCAACCAGTTAAGGTCACTGTAGTGACACTCTCAAACCAAAGGTAAAATTTCGACGAACAAGGGGACTCTATAGCTGATGCTAACAAGGCAATGACCTTGAAATTTAACGTTTAAATAACTAAAATCAAAATTTAGTTTCTTCAAATGAAACTGTAACTAAATTTCCCAAAATTAAGAATTAAAGATTACATCTTGATAAATAGTTCACTGAAGTACTACACTTTCCAACTCAAATCTTCATTTCTCACCATACAAATCCAAATTAAACCAACCCCAGCAATCAAATCACTTCCCACGCAATCAACATCATAGCAACCAATCTAAAATAACCAAAGATCCCACCTTTTAGCATAAAAACCTTAAATTAGACAAAATCCAATAACAACAAACAGCAAAAACATTAAAAACCCAATAAACCAAACCCCTAAAAGCCAACACAATGTAACACAAAAATCAAAGACATAATAAAATTAAGAGCTAATCTCACAGACCCATCTATAAAAAGATGCTAATTAATCAAATATACGAACATGGTCATTAAAGTGTTCTCTATTTATCCATTACCAATAACAATAATAACACTATAAGCAGATTTTATGATCCAAACCTTAGAATTTTAGCTGAAAGTGAGAAGAAAAATACACTGATTTCTGAACAAAGAAGCACTATTTTAGAAGCTTTGGATTAGTGTGATTAAAGTGCAAATGTGTGAAAAAATGGTACAAGTTGGTATAGTTTGGTAGAGTAGTTGACTCGGTTGAAAGTGTTGAGTAGAAGAAGATAGTTTAGTAGTATCACTTGCCACTAAAATGAGCTTAATCAAGCACTCAAATTGTGCCTACCAGTTTGATTTAGATTCGAGTCGGGTAGGACCATGAACTTGGTAAAGCTCTACCACGTCGGTGAAATATGTATGTAGAGCTGACGATCGAGCGGGTCAATGCAAGGTGGGTCACTACAATCTTTAGAGCAATGGGGGCTATGTGTGGATCGATTTGTGGTTAGGGTCACGTTAGGTAATGTATCTGTTTGGGTAAGATAAGGGTCAGTTTACATCGGTTTTGATTCGGGTGATTTTAGAGTCAAATATGTTTCAAGTCGAGTTAACTAATATTATTACCAATATTATTATAATAAATTGTAACGTTTTATTCATGATGAGTCATGACGACGTATCAAGCTCGATTACATATTTATAAGTTGGCAATATAAACAAAAATTACATCATTTTCGAAGAGATTTATTCAATCAATTTCGCGCCGGGTTCCAGAGTTCACAATTTGTATTATTTCGGGTCAGATTGATTCATGTCTCGGGTTAGATAAGATTTTGGGTCAGCTCGGGATGAGCTCACATTGATTTTTGGGTTATAATATACGAAGTTTCGGTTAAGCATAGAGTCCGTTTTAAATTTTAATTTTGATTTTATCAAGTTATGTCTGTACACATCCAAATTCAAGACAAAGTTCATTGTCAATTCATAACGGAGAGTCGATCCTTGCCCATATACACTGATATACACATGTAGTAAATTGATCAATGTGATGGATTTAAGTTCTGGAAGCTCCAATCATACTCGAAAGAACAAATGGGGCATGTAACTAGCACATTTTGGCAATGTCGTGCCCTAGCTCGAAATTTTTCTTCTAGGGACGCTAGATGTATTGTTGACCACTTTTAGTATAAGATCTTGGATCTGTCACTGCCACTTCATATTCTTTAGCCAATGGTAGTCTTTAGGAAGTTATATCCCAAACCAACTTTAAAACTCGTCTGAAACAATGCCTTTGTGGATCCCTTACACCCAAAGTCAGACCCTATGATCTTGTAGACTGTTGGTTACTTTGTTAAAAGAGTTGGATGAAGGTTTAACTAACTGCGTGGTTACCTTTGGTTCTCGTCCTCACATCTCATAACTAACATTATTACAACATGTCTGACCATAACTTGAGTTTCCCTGCACAAGCATGCAGTCACCTAACTTTCATGCTGCTTAAACTACTTATATGTTGTTTACGGAATCTAGTGGACTATCACAAAATAAGGGAGAAATATTCTTCCTCTGATACAAGAAGCACAGCTTTCCAGCAATGAGCAAAGCAGTGTTCCAGCAATGAGCAAAGCAGTGTTGTTCATGAGAGAATGCTCCGGACTTGGTCTACCACCACTTAACAGAGAAGTGAGCCACGAACCTACACCCAGCGGTTCCTACCAGAGTTGTGGAAAGATGTACAGGTTATGCATGAAGATTAAGGAAGTTGCTTTTGAAGGTTGCAAGATGGGTCACTCGGATCCTCAGAAAGTCATCTTTGCCGCGAAGATGGGCTTGGCACTTGCTGTCGTCTCACTGCTGAATTTCGTCAAGGAGCCACTAGAGGCCATGAGCGAGAACTCCATCTGGGCAATTATGACCGTTGTCGTCGTTTTTGAATTCAGCGTAGGTACTGCAAAGCCATAAAGAGCATGTACAATGGACACCTCTTTGCTATCCCTCCATTTAGAGAGAGAAGTTGGAGAGATTAATATGTCAAATACGAGCACCTTCTCATGAGGTTCATTTCAGTTTTAATTTGAAATGCAGGGGCAACCTTCAACAAAGGATTCAACCGTGCCTTGGGAACACTTTCAGCAGGGGTACTATCTGTAGGCATCGGGCAGATGTCTGTGCTGGCAGGAAATTTCCAGGGAGCAATAATCATCACCAGTATCTTCATTGCAGGTTCAAATTAGCTTTAAGATACCCCTGCAGTAAATAAATTCTGATATCAAAACATTTGCTTTCTTTTAATATCTAACGTAAAAATGAATATGGTTATCAATAATCCAGACTTACCAGTTTTTCAAGGATTTTGTGCAAGTTTCGTTAAACTATACCCAACAATGAAGGACTATGAGTGCAGCTTCAGGGTCTTCTTGCTGACTTACTGTACAGTGCTGGTGAACCCAAACGCAGACTTCATTGAAACTGCCGTAACTCGATTAGTGCTAATTGCTGTTGGTGCTACTGTTTGCCTCGTTGTCAACACATGCATTTTCCCCATCTGGGCAGGAAAAGACTTGCACCGATCATTAGTGGAAAACTTTCGTAGGGTTGCTGACTCTCTAGAAGGTGACATGCATCTCCGTTACCTTCTAGTATTCTACTCTTCTAGCTTTCACTTTCCCCAGTTTTGCTTGATTATTTGCATGATTGTTTCGCATGATCTTCTATCCAGGATGTGTCGAGGGGTACCTACAATACACTAAAAACAAAAGGATGCCGTCAAAAATCAAGAATTACCAGAACAGTGGTTACCAGTTTGTTGTTCAATCTGCCATCCGAGAAGACAATTTGGTATGATATATTTTATTCAGATCAGATGCCTCTTACACCCCCACCCCCATCCCCACCCCACACACACTCACTCCAAAAAACAAGGCAAAAGAACAGAAAAACTATGCACACAAACAGACAGAGAGGGGATCTAAAAGGAGTTATTATAAACCGTGACAAGCACTTTGTTCTTCTTAATGTAGATGGGATACGCTACATGGGAGCTACCCCATGACAGCTACAGAAGATGCAGTTATCCTTGGAAACTCTTTATCAAAGTTAGTGGAGCACTAAGGCATTGCACTTTTATGGTCTTGACAATGCAAAGCTGCATGTTGTCTACAACACAGGTAATTTACTTTCATTAACCTCGTCTTTCTTTTTGTTCCTCCCCCATCCCCTTCTCCCCTGGACCAATTTACCATAAATAGAGACGGAAATACAAAAGTCGCCTAATCTATTTCAGACGATATTATTGCTCAGAAGTAAGATTATAGACCTTAGCTACCGCTGGATGCAGCTGATGCCATATTTAAAATATTTACCTGCAGGCACCTGCAGCTCTGAGGCTCTTATTTGGCAAGGAGCTAAAGAAGGTTGGAAATGATGCAGCTAAAGTGTTAAGGGAGCTTGGGAACAAGGTCGAAAAGATGGAAAAGCTAAGCCGGGAAAACATACTACTTCATCTGCATAAAGCTGCAGAAGACCTGCAACTATTGATAGACCAAAAATCCTACCTTCTAGTCAAATCTGAAAGCTGGCAATACAATAGCCAACAAAAAGAATTAAAATGCACAGGGAGAAGTCCCAATTTCAAGGACAAAATTGAGCATACAACAACCGTAAATGAAACACTAAATGGATTAGCTCTTGGGAGAAGATCAGTTCCCTCTTTCACAGATCTGGATCCACATAATCAAATCATGATCTCAACTCAAGTTGTTTTACGAAGGCACATGTCATGGCCTTCACATTTATCACTAAGAGGGTATACCATGTTGAACAAAAAAGGATCCAGAACATATGAGAGTCTTAGTACTTTGTCACTGGGTACTTTCGCTTCGCTATTAATTGAGTTCATATCTCGGCTTCAAAATCTAGTAGATTCATTTGAGCAGCTGAGCAAGGAGGCAAACTTCAAAGACCCTGATCTTACAGAAATTCTGCCTAATGGAAGCCCTTGAGTTTTAAATGGGAGCTAATCTGCTGAAGCTAGTTCCAGTGACTAAGAAATTCATTGCAATTATTAGGAGAATTTTTTATTATGCTTTTTACTCTTAGGCGAAATTTTTTTACTCTGGATTTTTAACACTCATGCTTGAAATATTTGGTCACTAATCCAAAAATTTGTTTGGCAAGTTCACTGCTGCAGAGATGTATACATAAAAGATAATCACCATATTCTGCCTAATATTCATCACCAGTCTATTAATGACTATGTTTACTTAAGAACTTGGTGAAGAATAGTATGATTAGTGCTCATTGTTATGACTCTCTTGCAAAGCCCTAACCAACATAATTCTATACTTCACAAGTTGTCAAGAAGGGAAAAAGAAGGATGAGCACAGACTCTGAAGTCTGAACAAAAGCAACAGAAGACAGGCTTAAATGGACCTTAAGTTGAGATGTTTTTCTTCTTCTGGACGATCATGTCTAATAGGGCGTTGATATTTGAAAGACACACACTCAACAAAAGCATAGAATCAATGTAGCTGCTTGCAAATTTCAATGGCTATATCTAAGTATCTGATGTGGTGATCAGTAGCCACAAACATTATAAAATTATGTGATATTGTTTGTAGCTCCAAACATACAACTTCACTCAGTATATCTTGCATAGCCACTAGCTAGTATTCCAAGTAATGATCAACCATCTTTCTGAAAAGCCAAAACTTCTTCTCCATGATACAAGGTAACTATGCCAGGTAAATAATTCAAGTTGAAGCAATATTAACAGGAAACCATGACACTTCTACGAACAAAATTCCATTTGATGAAACTCCAAAAGGTTTGGGAACAGCTCCAATAAACTTCCACATAATATAGAAGGCATGACATATGTGATTTACGAATATTTCTAAACATACCGAAATTAGTATTACCAATCAGATGTTCCATTGGCGGGTAGCCCGTAGGACTCAGCTCAGCAATGTTGGTTAACAGTGATGAATCAGTTCCTCCACTATGAGTTCATGAACTCCTTTACCATCTCCAGTTGGCTGCATTTTGGAAAACCAAAAAAAAAAAAGATCATTAGGCACTCTTCAGTATGCTAAATTTAATTTGGTAAGATAAGCCAATGTGCTTTGGAAAGATATTTTATAATAATTCCAAGTGAAACAAAAATCAACAATTGTAAGTGTCTCTGGCTCTCGTCATCAGTTTGTTCTCAGAAAAAAAAAAAAGGTGTAACTTCATTGTCATCAATTAAAAGTATAATTTCAAACTAGTTTTTTGTCAAAAGAAACACTAAATTAAAATCTCAATTATAACGCTAGAAAATTTGCAAGGCAAACTCAACTAGATTCTACATTTCATCAAAATGCATACATTAACTACAAAAGATACGCACTTCCCCCCACCCCCCCCCCCCCC
>CAAKMY010035995.1:0-17327 GCA_901111285.1 Corrigiola litoralis
TATATATATAGATAGATAGATAAAGTATACTACACCTAAGAGGGGAAAAGATTCACAAGCAAATTAATTTGACTAGACATCATGTTAAACTGACAATCCTCTAAATGAAGCCCCATAAACATAAAACCTCCTTACACAGCTTACTCCTACACTTAATAAGTATCACTATGTTCGATCGAAGATTAGATACACTAAATCAGCTAAAAACTCGTTGGCAAAGCAACCATTCAGTATGACTAATAAATAATTTGCATCAGTTGCTCTGCCAATGACGGTTGATTATGGGGCAGAGAAAGAAAAGGCAAACCTATTGCAGTAATTTTGATAAATTCATCGGCAATATGAGTCATTCAAATGCCTAGTTTCTTTTCATTTCCTTTGCTTTTCACCCAATTCCTACCAATCATACAAGTTGTAACCTAAAACTGATGAAATGATACCTGAGTTCGTCAGGTTTGACTACGAAGGTTGCTTAGATGCCGCTCTTGCAATATCCAGAAAACTGCCTGTGTTACTGCAGCTGCATCACAGATTAACAAATGCATTAAACCAATAGGCAACAATTACATCTCAAATGCATTAATCCAACAAAATCAGCTACCTCAGCTCTGTTAAACATCTTACAATCAAACCCAATATCTCTTTTCTTCCCTTCTCACTCTATAATACAGCGCAAAGGCCAACTATTGCCAGGGAGGGTGAAGCCGAGCCTTGGACCCAATGTACCTAGCACCTCAGTCCTAACCACTTGGCCAACACCTCACTAGCTCAAACAACAATATATGTAGCTACATTTGATCATTGAGCCATAATATAGAGCTTGCACTGAAATCTTGTTTACAAAATTACAAGGACATTCCCAAGATGAAACAAACAACAGAAAGTCTTGGGAGAGACCGTCTTTTTTAACATAAAAGTAGGGCCCAACAATGGGATATATATCTCTGATTTACTTGGGCTTACAAGAAGCTTGGATCAATAAAGCTTGCATGGAGCTCGTCTGCTTTTATCAGTCTTTCCTAAGAATTTGTGAACAAATCATACACAAATTCTTGAGAAAGACCGTCCACTTTTACGATCAAACTAGACGAGCTCCCTACAAGCTAAATTAGTTGAAGCTCTCTAAAAGCCCAAGCTAAATCAAACTTATACGCCATAACCTTTGTTGGGCCAACATGGGCTTCGTTTACTTTTATCGTACCAAAAAGTTCAACACTTTACAACAAACAAAAATGGATAAATGCCACCCATTACTCCATTAGTCCAAGAATACACAAGTTTATGGATCAAGAACCATACTTTCAGCAAAACACCCACAAAAGCTACATTATAAATGTAATATACAGTCCATATAGGCAATGATCTATGCTCATTTACTAACATATGACACTATTTCTTGACTAACAGTTAATTGTCCAACATGGGTTGATCATGTAAAAGAAAATGACAGAGTGATTATAAAAGTTTGATGCACATACCTTTGACTAATAACCCAGTTGTGTGATCTGCCAAATAGTCCACACAAGTGGGTTTTTGTTTGTTTTATGACAATGATGGTGATGATGATTGCTATGATTAGCTACTAATAATTGCAACAAGAGTTTTCTTTTTAAGTTTTTATTAATGGAAAGAAGAAAAATGTAATTAGGTAGTTCTGTATTAATGTACATGTACTTGTAGGCTAAGGCCCTTTTCTTTAACACTTCATATTTTGAAGGTTAGTAAGTTCGGTTTAGATTTAATAAGTTCGGTTTATTTTAGTTTAGCTCTAATATATTTAGTTCTAAACTTCTAATAAATTTAGTTCTAATAAATTTAGCTCAGTTTTAAAAAGGCTTTTAATTAGTTTAATAAGTAAGTTCGGTTCGGACATTCGGTTTGATTTATTTTGAGTTCTAACAAGTTCAATTAAGTTTAGTTCTAATAAGTTCGGTTCAGTTTAATTCGTTTTAATAAGTTTTGTTTAGTTTAAAGTAGTTTAGTTCACCTTTAATAAGTTATGTTTGGTTCAGTTCAATTCTAATAAAATCGGTTTAGTTCAATGCACTTCTAATAAATTCAATTCTAATAAAATCGGTTTAGTTTAGTTTCATACCTTTGGAACATGGCCTAACTTTGGCAAAATAAATTCATTTTATAGATTTTTTTTGAAACAAAATTCATTATATAGATAAAAACTTATTAAATAGATGAAAACTTGTTATTTGATAAGATACTTGATTACGTGAAAAGTGTTTGGTAAAAATACTTGAAAATTATTTTTTGACATAAAATGACATATAAATGTATGAAAGTGTTGAATGATTCTAATGAGCAAGGCCCTCACTAAATTTCAAAGTTTAATGATAATATTTTAAGTAAAATACAATCAAGTATCTCATTTTTTGATAAGCAAGTTTGTGAACCTTTTTTTCTTTATTTTTTTGAAATAAATTTTATTTTATTATTAGTCACTGACTCATATCTACAAAACATTTTTAGCTTAATTGAAATGAACACTTTTGGTTAATTTAGTATGATTCACACAACAAAGGGTATGTGCGCACAAAATCTAAAATGTCTACACAAAGTCGCCCATAAGAATCAAACACCCAATAGAATTTAGAGAGCGCTAACCACTTGAACTAGTTTCGGAAAAAATAAATCCCTTTGGTTCTAATTGCTGAACTCTACTAAACAAGTTACAAGTAGTTGACCATCTGAACTGAAACACTACTGACACTTTAGTCTACTAATCCTCTTCAAGTCTTCATTATATCAACTGCATACTAGTGATTCATGGGAGAAGGGATGGAGCAAGCAAAAAGAATGCCAGTGATCATCGGAGGGATGGTGTTTGATATCCATGCCACCACTTCTACTCATGCCACTCCCAAAACTACCACTCCTGGCAAGGTTTGCTTTTCTATTTATTATAAAGTATCAACCTTTAGTGTTGTTTTGTTGGTTTACTTTAAGTTGGAATCATCATTGGTAACTGCTGTAATTGCTTATGTTAGGATTTTTATATGTTTTGTGTTCTTTTTATTGTTTTTAGCCATTTTGTTGACTTGGGCACTTGCATATTTGGTGGATACAAGATTTGGTAATTTGTGATGGTTGATTGCTTCATATGTTTATGTTGGTTTACGGGTCTAAGTTACTTTACTGCATGTTTTGGATTAGTATGGTAAATGGTTTGTATTGCTAAAAGTTTGTGTGAAACAATAATGCTTGTAGCTGGTTGTACATTGCTTGGTAGAAAACTAAAATGCTTGCTTGGTAGAAAACTGAAGTTTTTTGTGAATTAGCTGGTCTTTGGAAATTGCGTAGAGCATAGTTTGACACTGCGTAGAATGACCACTAAACTTGGTTCTTGGAAACGTTTGTAATTTAATTACATATGCCATACAAAGGCACTCAGCTTTCATGGGGACAAACATCAAATTCTGAGCCGAGGCCCGAAATGAGGCTTTGGCTTGGGTTTTACAAGCTCAAGATAACACATTCCATAGTCTCTCCACTTAGAAATTTCCATTTTATGACTATGCAATTGTTTGATTATGGTCATCCTGAATGCATTTGCATTGTTCTTGCACACTTTTGGTTATCTAGAAGTTTTATTACTGGGACATCAAACACCTTAATTAGACATTAAAACTATCCTCAACACTGCATGCTCTTTTCCTTGTAGATTGAATTTATGCTGGGAGGTGTAGCAAGAAACATTGCCGAGTGCCTGTCCAAACTTGGAAGGAAGTCATACATGATCAGTGCTGTGGGACATGACATAGCAGGTGCTTTATTGCTTAATTATAAGAAACTAGCATCTTTATTTTATCAATTGCTTTGGAACACAATGTTGTGCCTGAAGGATTGCATGGACTTCTTCTACTTTTTGCTGTGGGCAAGCCTCTGCGAACTTTATGAGACTACCAAAATATCATACTAATTTATTGTAATATTTATATGTCCTGATATACTCTTATGAAGGTTGAAATGTTTTATTTTTTTTAATGCGACTTTTGTTAATAATTGGTAGATTATAGCCTATAAACGCTTAGCTGGTCACGGCTAAGATCAGTCAGATTTCTGTAGAATATATCTGATTTGTCATGCCAAATTTTACAATTTTTACTTCCTTGTGGAAACAGGGGATGTGCTATTGGAGCAGTGGAAATCTGCTGGGCTATCGACGGAAGGTTTTTCTTTTATTACTACTCTGTGCCAGTTCATGTACCATACCAGTATATTACCCTTGTCCTGGGTGGGATATAGACAGGTTGCTTCATTTCGGTCCTTGTTTGGAATAGTTTGACCATTCTTTTACACCTCAACAAGTTAGAACTAAAGACCAGTCTGGTAAGACAGTCGAGAGTAGTCCCCCTGGCTACCTCTCAATCTGAATCTGAAATTTGCCAATTTATCCAATTGCTGAAAATATAGTATTTCCACCTTTTATATCTAAAATTGAGATTGGAAAACAAAAAGAAGAAAGGTTTAGTGAAATAGAATTCTCAGATGTTCCAAGTGCCTGCCTGCTCACCTCTAGGCCATATATGTTTCACCTTTTTCTGATCATCCCTGATCACTTCAGGAAAATTAGTTTGCTTTTACAATGTATATTGCAGTACTTGTCGTCTTATTTCCCAGGTATACAACGGAGCACAGAAGTCACAACTGCTTCTGTATGCAACATGTTTGACAAAGATGGAGATCTAATCTCAGGGGTTGCTAGCGTGGAATCAATTGTGAGTGAGAGGATTTGTCATTTGTACCCTGCCATATGTATGTCAATTTATAAATGTTTGAGCTACTTTTCTACATTAAGTAGTTTCCTTATCAACTCACGAGGATCTAATGTATTCTAGCTCTTCTATCCAGGAAAGACATGTTACTCCTCAGTGGATTCAGCAGTTCACGCCTGTTGTACACTCTACTCCTTTAATGATGGTTGATGCTAATTTGAGCCCTGAAGCCCTAAAGGCTTCTTGCCAAAGTAAATTTACTTTTTCAATGCTAATTTAAAAGCCTTTGTCATTAGTTTTCTTGTTCTTGACAAAGACATTGTTTCTTACTTAAGTTTCCTGATAAGTCCTGGCAACGAGGATCCTCTTTTTTTGCTGTGCTTAATTGACAAAAAGACTTTTTGGAAGCTCATCTAGGTCCATTTGATCTCTCGTGTTAGCTCTATGTCTTCGTAGTTTGAGATTTCATAGCAATTTGATATATTTCTCATGCTGACAGCCAATAGACAATTTTCAAGCTACTTTGCAAAGAACCCTGTAGATTTGAAAAGGACTAATTTTCATTTACAGTTCCTAAATACTTGTATTCCTGGAGATAGGTTTATGTATGAGGTATCCTGGAAGTGTTGTGATGTCAATTGTTCTCTTTTTGGCATGATGGCTTCTGAATTCCCGACGGCTGATGTGAGTTCTATAATTCAGTGGCAGCTGATTTGGGTGTTCCATCGTGGTTTGAACCTGTTTCAGTTGCAAAATCTAAAAGAGTAGCCTCAATTTCCAGCTATGTGAGTCCCTAAGCATTCTTACTGTATATAAATATTCTTCAGGCAGTTTACCATTTGTTTTGAGGGACAGAAATTATGGAGAATTTCAACGATTCCTTTCCCACTGCATATTTATAGGATGATAGAAATTATGACTTCTGCTGTTAATTATACAATGATAAATAATTTTTTACTGATGCATCTAATATCAATAGTTTTACAAAAACAAGTCCCTTACCCCACTCGGGCGAGAGCCTCTTTTTAGTCATTGGGGTAATGATGTTGTTGTAGTATTTTACAAGATCAAGTGTCTCTGTTGGTTACAGTCACTATTAGATCCCCACCAAACAGTCCTGTTCTTGAAGTTTCTGTAGTAATAATCTCTCAAGTTTTGACTTTTGAGCCTGCCATGTTCCTATATGTGGTCATTTTTCTTCTTTCTTTTATGTTATTCAGGTAACTTTTGCTTCTCCCAATGAGCATGAACTCGTTGCAATGGCGAATGCTTTGTCCCACGGAAATCCATTTTCTCCTATACAGAGGGATCAAGTCGAAAAAAATTCTTCTGTAGAAACTTTGTTCCAGGTGTTGAAACCAGCAATCTTAGTCTTGCTGCAGAAAGGTATTAAGTATGTTTTAGTAACACTCGGACCTGATGGGGCATTCTTCTGCTCTGGAACTGGACCATCTTGTTTATGTGAGTGCTTGAATAACACAACCCTTTTTGATGGAAATAAAGAGCTCTTTGATAGGGTGAGCAGTAAGTGTCCTGCATATAGATATTCCAGCTCCACACCATATAAAGGAGGCTCTCAATTATTTGTAATGCATTTCCCTGCTCTTCCTGTGAAAGTTGCAAGAGTAAGTGGTGCTGGAGATTGCTTAGTTGGTGGGATGCTTGCGTCTCTATGTTCAGGTTTGAATGTCATGCAGAGTGTGGCAGTCGGTATCGCTGCTGCTAAGGGTGCCATTGAGGTGAAGACCAATGTGCCTTACAAGTATGATCTGGCTGCTGTTGCAGGTACTAACTTATTTAGATCATCCAGCCTCTACTGCCTTGTTTTGAATTTTGATAGTGATTTGAATCCGCCTCCCCTCACCCCCACCATCCAAGAAGACCGTATGGAACAACGCATTTATGCTCGGTTGCAAGGATTAAGATTACAGGTGTTATGAGGACTTAGCTTTTCCAGGCATCAATCCACGAGGTTATGCTGTTACATGTCAGTCTTATTTTCTTTACTCTGTAGCTTTGTGCTGGATGAAGTCACGGCTTTTTAGTGCAGTACTTTTTTATCACTGCATAATGCTTATTTGTGTTGGTGATACCTTCTTTTAAAGGGTGGCGGCTGACTCATAGCTGTAAATGAATAATATTTTTGAACTATGATTCAAACACCAGACTACTGTGTAAACGAAGCAGAGATATTAAGTTGTGTTTTCTACAATTGCAGATGATGCAGGTGCTGTGTACAGTGCTGCTAAAGTCGTGTTTCAGGAGTCGAAATTGTGATAGTACAAGATATGAGAGTTGGCCTTCGAAAGAATGATCTTCTGCTACACTGAATTTGAGACTCTCGGCTCTTGGAAGTTCCTGCTGCCTTTTCGGATAGAGATCAGAGCTTTGGATCTGACGGGAACCTCCCTGCAAATATGTTATCTCGACTAGTAGGCGAGTGAGTGAAAGAAATCAAGAACAATGCACATTTATTTTTCGGGGTCAGAATTAGGAGCTGATATTGGAGATGGTTGAGCAAATGTATGCTACATTGTAAGGAAATCCATATGAAGAATTTTGACTCTTTCAAGGGGACTTCTGAGATCATTCGGTGATATCAAAAGTTCAGATATGATGGATGAAGTCTAAATTTACTCCATTAATTGTTTTTTAATTACGATAGAAATTTCTACTGAGTGTGGTAGTCCATTCTGAGACTTGCAATATTTTATGTACAGTTTGTGACATATTATGTGCTTCATTTTCTTTAGCTTTACTCCACATAAAAGTGACAAGTGACTTACATGCCAGAGTTGTCCATCCGTGTATTATTCTTTTCGACTTATCACATCAAGAATACAGCAACATAATTTAAGCGTTAGAAAGATAGTCCAGAGTTGCAAATTCCTGGACAGATTGGGGAGTATATCCTATCATATTGGGAATGATGTTATCCCATATGCTACATATAACAATTGCTCATCCTAATTGCTTTCTCCATTATCGAACCATCCTAGATCATGAATCCTAGGATATCTTAGAGTATAATTATATCATATGACAATATAATTCCTTCGTCTTAATAGTTTTACGGTGTGATGAAGGCTAAATTCGAACATGTGAGGCAAAAACGATAGTTATGGCTATGTCTAGGCTACTTTTTGCCGTATTTCTAGTTCCATACTCCATTATATATGTCTAGAAGGGATTCTGCCAAAATTCGTCCAATTTCATTTCGGGGCCTGAAACGAGGTTTTTGTGTGAGTTATAGTCCACAAAAACCAGTTTTTTTGGTCGATTTTTTATTTTCCGGAAAATGTTCCAAAAGTGACCAAGCATACTCTTAGGGTATATTAGAGTACAATTGTAGCATAGGCAACATCATTCCGTCATCTTCATAGTTTTATGACGTGATTATGGTTGAAATTCGAGCATGTTCATAATGGACAAAATTGATGGTTTGGGCTATGCCTACGCTACTTTTTGCCGTGTTTCTTGTTCCATACTATATTATATGTCTCTATGATGGATTCTGCCAATTTTCGTCCAATTCCATTTCGGGGCCCGAAACGAGGTTTTTGCATGGGTTATAGCCCACAAAAAGGGGCTATTTTGGGTCGCTTTTTGATTTTTCGGAAAATGTTTCGAAAGTGACCAAGCATACTCCTACGGTATATTAGAGTATAATTGTAGCATATGAGAATGTCATTCATTCGTCTTGATAGTTTTACGGTGTGTTTAACGCTCAATTCGAAAATGTGCAAAATGGACGAAACTGACGGTTTGAGGTATGTGTAGGCTACTTATTGTCGTATTAGTTGTTCCATTCTCTATTATATGTGTCTAGTATGACTTTTGGAAAATTTCATCCAATTTCATTTCGGGGCCCGAAACGAGGTTTTTGCGTGGGTTATAATCCACAATAATCAGCCTTTTGGGTCGATTTTTGATTTTCCGGGGAATATTCTATAAGTTACCAAGCATACTTCTATGGTATATTAGAGTATAAATTGTAGCATATGACAACATCATTCCTTCATCTTGATAGTGTTACGGTGTGATTAGGGCTGAATTCGAGCATGTGGGTAGTAATTGACAAACCGATAATTTTTGGGCTAAGCCTAGGCTACTGATTGTCGTGTTTATTTTTCCATACTCCATTATATGTGTCTAGGATGACTTCTGCCGATTTTCTTCCAATTTTATTTTTGGGGCCCAAAACGAGGTTTTTGCGTGAGTTATAATTTACAAAGTGCAGTTTTATGGATCGTTTTTTGATTTTCCGGAAAATGTTTCGAAATTGACCAGACATACTTCCAAGGTATATTAGAGAATAATATTATCATGATTACCTCGAAGTTTTAGCCAAACTCAATTTTCTATATTCAAGCTTCTTATTTACTAAACAAGTGAGTATCAAATTGTCCAATGAACATATTTATTGAAAATTTTATTTAAAAGCAATAGACAATTGAGCTACAATTATACATCAACTCTCAAGTGTAACACTTAGGAATTGACATAAAAATATGAAAGTTCACATAAACTATATCAGCAAAAACAAACACGTTAAGAATACCTTTACTCGAGCTCGACATGTTAATAAAATAAGCCTAGATGTTTATTCATATTGACTTGTCTAGTTTTAAATTGAGTTATTATCGAGTTTGTTCACCAATCGCTATCAAACTCGTGTTCATTTACACCCCTACTAACTTTCAATTGTTTGGGGCTTGATTAATGATTGATAATCGCATGTTAGTCCAAAACCTTAATTAATGACACAAAAAGTTATTGTACCCTTTCATTTAGCAACAACCAATAGGCTTTCACATAACCCAAAAGTATATGATTAATAACTCTCTGTAACCTTCAAACTTTGTGATATTTGCAACAATAATCACAATTTGTTAAAAACTTAAACCTCAAAAAAAAAAAAAAAAACCATCAAATCATTGTTCACTTTGTAGAAAAATAATAAAATTTCGAATTATTTGAACACCCTTTTCTTTATTTTCACATACATCTGAGCAGTTTTATTTGATGGCTTTTGCTGGAGCAAACTTCCCTTTTGAGGTAACCTTTTTTATTATATTTGATTTATATTTTTGGGTAAGTTATAATTTTGCTTAATTTTGGTTCTTAAATGTGAATATGCAATAGTATTGATAATATATTTACTGGGTTTGCCTTGGAATCTTGTTATATACAATATTGTATTGTGATTGAGCCCCAACAATGTAGGTTCAGGATGAAAGTTTAGATCTTTTTGTTGTTTGTAGGTGAAAGATTGTGTCTTTGGAGTATTGCTAATAGCTGCAGTTTATATTTTTGCTTAATTTTGGTTAATGAATGTGATTTAGTGATGATAATGATCATATGTTTACTGGGTTTGCTTTGGAATCCTGTTATATGTAATTTTGAGCTGTGAGAGCCTCAAAAAAGGGAGGGAAGGTGAGAAGGTTAGGATGTTTTTGGATATTTTAGGTGAAAGGTTAGGTCTTTGAAGTGTGGTGAATCGCATGTGTATTTTTTTTTGTATTGGTAAGGGGTAAGATTGCGTATATGTCGACGTGTTTAGACCATGGTAATGGTGGAGTACATGGTGGGTTGTTTGTAGGGGGGTTGATGGAATAGTGGTGCTTTTTCCAGTATGTTCGGCTGCGATTAGTTGCATGTAATCAACTTTGTAATGTAATGGAGTCTTTTTAGTTCATATAGGAGTGAGAATTAAGGGGGGAGAGCATGAAGCGGATGTGTTTCATTACTTCTACTCATGTACGGGTGATTACATAGGTTGAACTTAAATAACGAGCATTACTTAAGTTAATATAATGGGAGTCATCACCTTCTAATGGGAGATGAGGGAAACAATACCTGATAAGAAGAGATAAAGAATGTGTATGGGAGATGAGGGAAACAATACCTGATAAGAAGTTACCTGAAGGATGTCAAGGAGGTATTTGCAGTTCAGGACACGACAACAGATACCTGACCTTGTGTTTCTCTTTTTGCTTCTTTGTATGATCTTTAGAGCATTTCTGTTTATATTAGGAAACTTGTTGAGATCCGAACTATGCGTAAAACTACTCAGACGTAAGTTTTGCGGTGGAGGGTTAGTGTTGTATAAAGGATTAGAGAGGGAAAGCAAAATGGCTAGGGTACATGAGTTTCTACTGTCAATGGTTCTTTGGCAAGGGTCTGTTATTTGTTTCATGTTCATGGTTTTGTTTTTGAACTATTCAAGAATTGTTTAGTTAGTAGCTCGGAAAAAAATAATCTGTCTGCTTTTCTAAAGAGGAAATATTGATGCAGGCTGGGTTGCGGTTGCTTCTCTCTCCACCTGGTTCGAACGTTGTTGTCCGAACAGCATGGTAAGCTCTAAAAACAATAAATTTCCGCTTCTTGAAGACTTTGTTTAAACAAAAAGTTGGGATGGCTGTGACACCCTACATCTTTTTGTCATATGTTAATTGTCATGTACTTTCGTCTTTTTTTTTTATTATTAATTTGGCATATGTTTGCAATATGGTTGACACTTGGACTGATTTTGTACATTTATCTTGAATTCGTTATTTTCATTGTTTATGCAGCTGTTCAGTTGGGGTTGTGCTGCCCGTGTATTCTACCTTTAAAGCTATTGAAAGGAAAGATCCAGATGAGCAACAAAGGTGTCTCGTTTACTGGGCAGGTTTGTTTGTTTGTCTAGCTTGCACCTTCTGTTTGCTCTCTTCTTCTAACGAAGCGAGTTGTCTTTGTTACCCTCTAAAGAAGCGAGCAATGATGTATGTTCAGTATTGTAGTTTTTTATTGCTTAAAAAACATGAGATTTCTTATACATTAGTTTGGAACGACTGGAAGTCCAGTTTTTTATGGAACCTTTAATGCTGGGATATCATTTCTTGAGTAATAGCTGATCACTCATTTTTTCTGGAACTATCCATTCCGCACCCTTCATCTGTTTTGTTGTAGCTCTTCCTGTTTTCGTCCCTTTGATGACAATTTATCTTCGTATGCAGCCTTTGGTTCGTTTACTGTGGCTGAGATTATCACTGACAAGCTCATCTACTGGTACTTATCTTAAGCTTGAATTGATGTTTCATAATCATACAGTTGTCAGTAGCTACCTTTAGATTGGATTTGTGCAAGATCAAGAACTTCTCAACTGTATTGGCTTATATCACTTTATTTCTGATGATGTTATTATTCAATTCCATCAAGCATGCTCGTCTCAGTTGCATCTGGTGTTATTGCTTGTGTTTTATGTTGCTTCAGAGTAATTTTACCTTTAGATTAGATTTTATACCCTTTCCTCTCTTCTTTTCGCAATTCACTCCTCAGCATTAGTATTCCACAAACTTTGTTATGACACCACAGTATCAAAAGGAATGATTTTTTCACATGGAAGATGGGGAGGGGGGCGAGATAGATAACCATAGTACAATAGCCAATTTCTCCTGTATCCCAAATAACATGCCAGATTGCGAGTCTTGTTCACTCTAAGGGCGACCAAGAAAGCGACAGCTACAGAGAGAAAGAGTTACACTGACCCCTTTCCCCTTAAAAAACTCGAAGGAAAAAAAGGGCTTTTGGTTGATATTGATGAATTTCTAGTTGGAATTATGGGTGAGTCCCATTATGGTTTGTGCGGAGACTATCATGGTTAGAATGGTGTGCTATATGCTAGACTCTTCAAATTACTGTGTTTTATATTCCTGTTTCTTTGAAACCTGATTTTATAGCTTCAAAAAATTTACTTTTATCTCTAATTTCAACATTTTCAAAACTGATAAATTTTCCTGTCTTTTATTTTTCAGGTTTCCCTTTTACTATCACATGAAGTTTGCTTTTCTTGTTTGGCTTCAACTTCCATCAACCGATGTAAGCTTCATTCCCGAGCATTTTCTTTTATCACTACATGCATTTAGTGGTAGGTTGATTGGAGCCTGTACTGCTTCCTTGTAAAGATTCTTGTTGTCATGGAGATTTGAGTTTTGTTCTCACTATGGAGTCATATAGAATTGAGTTATTAGCAGTGCTGACTTAAGTTACTAGTACGTTGAACGATTTTGTTTGTCTGCCCTTTGCTCTTTTGTGTTAGTACTGAATTGTTTTAGTTCTTTTTGAGCTAAACTAAGTCAAGAAGAAATTGTTGGGACTTGGTTCTCTGTTGTCACTTAGGACTCCAGCTTAATAATCAGTGTACCTTCTATAAGAGGTAGACTTCTTGTGCTTCCGGTACAGTCTTTTGCAAATCCTGCCGCCACGCCCCCTATGGAGGAATAGAATAAAGGAGGGGGGGGGGGATAGAATAAAAGAGGAGAAAAAAAGTTGAGTTCCATGATTTTGCTGACACATGACACTGATATATGTGGTTGGTTGGGAAATACTAAAACAAAATTGATTATTTGCTTCAGGTTATGTAATGGCTCTAGATCAACCAACTATCAGAGGAGCAAATTGCTGTTTGTTGCATATGCATTTGGTCATTTGCACTTCATTGAGGAATTATCTGCATATAATTGCATCAGTTTTAGGGAAAAGTTATGTTGTTTGCTTTTGTGTTCTCTGCATCTAGCATGCCTAAAGAGGCTGTCAGATAGTTTGCGAAAGGATATAATGTGGTCATTTGACTGGAATACTGGATTGGATTTTTTAATAAGCTTGGCTTAACATCTGTTTTCTGTATGTCAGGGGGCAACACAGATTTACGAGAATCACCTGCGTCCTTTTCTTACGAAACATCAAGCTAAACTCGATCACATTGTGGGATTTTTGTATTGCCAAATGGTAAGGCTCTACACTGTTTCATCGAAGTGTGCACTACAGTACTGTTATCTAGTATGTGCATGAGGGAGAGAAATGCATTGTGCTAGCTTACTTTTTACAAAATGTTGATGATTGAGTATCGTGATAATCGCTTTTATATTTCAGTAATAATTCAAAGGGGATAAAATGAATTATATACTATTAACTGCTGTCATGCTCAAAGACTGATTAAAGTATCCCACATGGTTTCTGTGAAGTATTGAGGTGCAGCCAATTCTTTTCCGCATGCACAATTACTGCGACTTTGGAGTCCAAAAAATAGACATTTGTCCTCGATCTGTATATTTATCTGTATTATGCTGAAACATGAGGAACAGTAGGTAGGAGAATGATAGTTTCGTGGATTTTCAGGCTAAAGTTGCTGTCACAAGCCAAGCAGAGCTTCAATTTACGAAGAAAATTCTCCAGAGTATTTTTGCCGCGGGTAAATATTTTGCCATTCGTTGTGCTGGAACTTCTTTCTTTCTCTTTTCCTTTCAGTCACAAAGTTAGATGTATGAGTTGAAATATGATACCACTGCGTTGGCTTTCTCTGAACAGCAAATCATATGCTAAAAGAAGTCTTGAACCCGCTCCATAGGGGTGGTGGCCGTGCTATTGAAGGTCCAAGTGATGGAGAGCAGGATTCTGATTCAGAGCATGAAGATTAATTCATGCCAAAATTTGGCGTCCAATACATTTCACAAATTTGTTATCTTTGCTTGCTGATATTTGCAACAAAATCTGAAGTGCATATCAGAGAAGCATCTAGGTTAGCGTTAAACGTAGTTTTGACTACAGCTTTGTATATAGGGGAAAGTTGCTGTACAGTACAGTTTTGTAGCTCAATATGTTATGCTTCGCTTTTTTTTTTTTGAGCTAATGTCGACAATTACGCGTTCTGCGTGGCTCTTAACTTCTATGTTGGTAAAATACCGTAACCTTAGAGATGTTTATGCAGTAATTAATGATAATTTGAGTTGTGTTTTCATCAAGACCTATTTTACAGTCATTTGGTGAGACCTTCACTTTTGTCTTAATATTTCTACCATTCTATTGAATTTTCAATATTTGGTTTTTGTCGGATAAGGGTGCACCTTTTCGACAAGTTGACCATACAATTTTTACCAAATAAGGGAATGTTGAGAACTTGTAAGACACCCCTACTCAAAAACATTGATAATAAAAAGTTGCTAATTTGAACTTTAAAGTTATTTATTGATTCGTACCAATTTTTTTTTTTTTTTTTATTATTGACCTTTACATATCATACATTATTGGGCCTTAGTCACTTTGGATTCGTGGTGCATGTCTGTCTAGCCCAAAAGAAAATGAGTGTTGGCCCAACCCCAGTAGGCCAGTACTCGAGAAAACAACACAATCATATGAAAGTGGGGTAAATTCATCGAAAGTGTAAAACAGTAATTCACATGAGACAAAAGCTAACCTTTCATGCTTTTTGTCCTACCATGTCATGTCTTTACGAACTTGGACTATTGACCTTTGACCTTCGTACTACTTATCTGACACTTTTCCGACATCCTAACTTCACAATGAGGATATAAGATCCGTACTTAGACTTGGCCATACTACAGATTAAATCTGCTTACCAATCACCTTGCATGAGTTTTATATGAATCGTTTAGGTTGAAAATCTCTCTCGAAATGAAACGCTGCTAATTACGTAGTAAAAGAATTATCCTTTTACTAAAAATAAAAAAATAAGAGTAAATAACATCCAATTGCGTCAAATCTCCATACTCCATGTTATAAAGGGACCGATTTCTAATTAATAGTATATTCAATAGACTCAAACCATCACTTATCGTCTAATATAGATATACTCATATACATAAAAATTGTTTTCGGGCTTTGTCCCTCTTTTAACACCAAAAAAAAAAAAAAAAATATATTTTCGCATTGTCTTTGATGTAGCACTTTAACGAAGCTAAATGATACGATATATACACTGCTCTTTTAAAAATAATATTCATGGTTAGAATGCTACTCCACTCGTGACAATTAAAACATCTCTAAATTTCATTTAATTCACAAGATGTCCAACACAATACAATGAATACGAAACCTATATGTAAACCACATTAGCAAAAAAAAAAAAAAAAAAAAAAAAGTCGCAAACAATAATTAAAGGTCAAACATTTTAGTTAAGAGACAAAACTCGTAACAATTAAAGCATCACTAGATTTAATTAGAAGTTTAATAACACAAAAAGTCATGAAATTTGATACAAACCACGTTAGCAAATTCCATTAGAAGTTACATAAGATTCATTTACAATCAATATAAGACATTCGGTGAGGAAGAAAGGAAGAAAGAGGAAAATCCAAGAAAAGAGGCGCTGTTTAATGATATGATTAATGTGGGGGGCTGTCCTCTTTGTCTTATCTTATACTCCTAGACTATAGTAATGAAATTAATAATGAATCATAGAGTATTATAATGAAATAACTAACAAGATGTCGTGCAGTATTTGCTCACTTCATCTTTTAATTATGAGGTCAGTGGTTCGATTCTTATTAATGGGAATGGAACACATATCGTGGCTAACTATTTGAGAGAGCATCCGCGATAAAAGGGACTAGTCACTGCTTTCGATGGTGAAACCCATGATTAAATAATAAAAAAAATATATAGTAATGAAATAAATAATGAAGACACTTGTATACTTGTATTTATGAGTAGACATTAGTATTATTATTTTTCATGATTACTTTTTCCTAGTTGGGGCCTAACTTTTTTATAAAGAAAATAAAGGGAAGAGAATTTTGTCTAGGAGCTAAAAACAGCTCTCTTATTTGGTCATTTTTGTCAGGAAATGTGTGGGTTTGATTTACAGGAAGTTAAGTCCAAGGTGTTAATTATGTAATAAAAAATATAGGACCTAAAATAAATAAATAAAATACATAAATAAATAATGGCGGGTCTGCACTAAGGTGGTGAACCGGGCATTTCATTGCAACTTTGATGGTGCTTCTTCCTTAAAAAAAAGGTGAAATAAATATATTTTTTCTTTCTTTATTATGTTGGTCTTGTAAATTTTTGTTGCATTTCATAATGTTGGTGTTATGATGGTGTTATATTGCCATGCAAATATGTTATCTTGTTGTTTTCTTGGTTTTGGTATTTATGTTTAATTTGGGTTCATCTTGGTTTTGCATTTTCTTGCTTTTCTTTCTTTCTCTTGATTTATATTTTATCATAATGTTTCTAATACTTTTTGTATATATGTTTCTGGGATTGGAGCAATTTGATCTGCTTTTGTTGAGCTGCATTAATTGTCTCTTCATTGGAATGTATATATGTTCATAAAGTCTTGTTCTTTGGGATCTGCTGGTTACTTGGGTTGTTATGTTGATCCAAGATGTATTATGTAATGTGTGTGTGTTATAGGAAGAATCATGTTTTTTCCAGGTGAGGAACTTTTGATTTGTTGCATGAGAAGCATTGGTATGTCATATTTTAGTTAGATAAGCAATGTAGGTAGGTAGCCTTCTGGATCCAAAGTTGGTACATGTAAGAGCTTCTCCTTGATGTTACTTGGGGAATGGGGAATTGCTATATCTGTGTTCTTTGATCTATCTCTACAACTGTATGCTTTATAATAGCTTGGGACTTGGGAGGATGTCATTCATAACTTCCTGCATGAGTCACATTAAAGTCTTTATCAGTTAGGATTGGTTAGAATTAAAAGGCTGATGTGATGCTTTGGGTGTGTGTCAGAAGGTTAGCTCCCATAGTGTCATGTTTGTTAGCTGCTTGACATAATCCCCCCACCCCCACCCCCACCCC
>CAAKMY010035998.1:0-10472 GCA_901111285.1 Corrigiola litoralis
ATTTTTACTTTAAAATAATTACTAATTACTAGTATTTTTATTGACCCCCTAAACCCCACCCAAAAGGAAACCCAACCTCCATATTCACAACCTCCTAATTACTAGTATTTTTATTTTGGAAATGATAAACATGTTATATTTGCATAAATTTGACGAAAAAGTCAACGGTTGTTAGATCGAGGTCACCAAACGTGGATTATATAGTGACCTAAGGACACAAAAAAGGTAATACAAAAATTTGAAGACACCAATTTTAAATTACGCCTAGTCTCGGAGCACCATTTAAAAAAATTTCCTTCATATTATAGAGCGCATCATTTTTAATTAGCATTAGTTTGGTATGCACTATATCGCACAAGAGGTTCCTTTTGGTTTCAATGAAAAAAATTTGTTAAAAAGAGTTTTCAATGGACAAGCCGTTTTCCGGGATATCAATTTCCTTACAAAGAGACCCTTGACAAGAGGTAGGGGTGACTAAAGTTCACCTTGACAAGAACCATGGGAATCGATAAACTACATCTCTGGTTTTCCGTTCAAGTGCACTACATACCTACAAATCACAATGATACACTACTGCTCTGCTGTTGTTCAGGCGCAACTCCACCCATCCAAATCAGGTGAATATAAAATGTTTTACAACCTACTAGTATTGGAATACTTTTCGAAAATGTATACGTTAGTATAAACTTCACAAGTTTACAATCTAGTCCCAAACGACTTGCACGCGTCAAAGAGAAATCATGATTTAGCAAACGTTTCATGGTTCTTACCTACATTTTTTCGACAGTGTCACAAGGATGGGTGCTGATGACTTATTTCCTACCACCCTATATTCGAACGCTACAATTGCTAAAATGATATCTTCTTTAGTTCTATAAGAACTCTTTTACATGCACAGGAGTGTGCGTTTCTCATTACAAACTTGCTGAAGTACATTACGCTGAGAAACATAAACTTTACAACTATTAATATGAGCAAAAAACCACATTCGACCTCCTACATTTGGTTATATGATAATGATGTGCAGAACATCTTACCCAAGGTCCGCCAAAGCATTGTGGAGTGTCCAGTCGAAACCCTACAATGCTGTCATACAAAACCCAAAGCCCCAGATTTTATTTGCTGAAAGGTAACACAAGCAGCAATCTCTGTCAAAAGTGAACTGGAGAATACGCACAAGTGAAATGTTGAAGATTCATATCTAATCATAGATATGGAAGAATCGTGATGCAAATTTCAGAAAGGAAAGCGAATGACAAGGGTAGCGTATAAGCAGCCGCCTTGTTTCAGACACCCATGAAAGCTCGACACTGAGATTCCCAATGTTGCTTTGCTTGCTTAATCCTCTCTGCCCTCTCAGAGTGAAGTCTCTCTTCCCAGTACTCATGGCACCTGCATAGAAATCAATCAAGTTAATGACTACTGAAGAAAAAGATGCATGAGTGACAAGAAAGGGAAGAAAAGAAACCTTAGGCACTGCAAAACAGGTACGAAAAGAAGAACAACAACCTGTTATATACTATATCTAGCGTCATTTTTGTCGTTATTTTTTTAGATCAGTTCCTTTTTTTTCTTTTCGCGTGGGGAGGGAGAGGGGGTTAAGGGAGGTCATTGTGGGGAAATGCTAAGAATCATATGAGTGAATAAACAATGGTTCATGCTAAAACATACCTTCGGCTCAATAAAATATTGAGCTCGTCCAAGTGGACAGCACCTTCATATACTCCAGCCTGAAATCAACGGTGACCAAGTCAGAAACAATTTACAGATCATTCTCAGGAATTTATGCGTACACTTAAAAGAAACTAGATAGTGAATCCATATCCTTGCCGTCCATAGAAGCTAAGGAATCTCTGGGTTGACTAGTGGGAAATACTGGTCATTGCACATTTGTTGTTTTCCCTTTTGAAATATGATTCAAATTAAGGGGCAAATACAGATGTAATTGGAAAAAGAAAGAGCATTGTCCGCTAGTGTTATTCAAAAGAAAACAGCCTCTTCATCATGTTGCAGGGGTACCATACATCTTTGGCATAAATCCTCAAAATAAGTCATCAGCCTAAACGGACTACAAAATGGTGACTGTTAATTTCCTTATAAAGACATAGGTCCATCAGTTCAAGTGCACACAGCTAATCTCTTTCCATCAGTAGAAAGCATTCTGTTGAAACAAGATTTCTTCATTACACTTACTAGAAATAGAGGATGACTTCCCTTTGGCCATATCTGAAAGCATTACCTGCCTTTCATGCTCATAATTTTATATTGTCATGTTTTTTTTTTCTTTTAGTTCACAAATTTAAGAACCAGGAAACCTTATCCTAGGAAGGACTTTAACGTTGTAGACGAAAAGTTATGTAAAGAACCGAGATAGTGTATGCTGATCTCAAGTAATAGAATAGGCTTGCTGGTTTAATGATACTTAATGCAAACCAGGTTTCGTACTACCAACAAAGGAAGCTGGAATGAGAAACTATGAGTTCAATCATCCATGTCAACAGCATGATACTACATTTCAACTGGCAGTCTGCACCCTATGTAAAGAGAGGGAATATCAAGTTAGAGAAAGTCAGAAGAGGAGTTTATAACTACCTCTCGACATAGAGGACACTTTTCCTTTGGTGATGCAACCCGCAGTCCATCAACTATAGTCACTGACGCAGCAGAGCAGGCACACATGTAGCAAAATATATGACCACAAGTAAGAGCAACAGGGTCAAACACCGTGTCCTGTTGGAAGAGAAATTCCACAATGTCAAGTCCACTCATCAATAATCATTAATTTAAATTTATATAGACGTAAGATACCTAAATTTTATACTACATGTCATAATATCTATTTTGTATACATGTCAACCATTACTGACAACATCACATTGATCGAAAGCTCACAAATACTTTGAATGGTTCTGATTACAATTCCAGATAGAGGCTAGCAATAGAAAGGATGGCACAGGTTAGGATAACTTATTTGGTACAGATCATAAAAAAAAGTTTTAGGTTCTTTCTTTCCGAGTAAAGCTTCCAGCAGTCAACTACAAGATAAGATTAGAGCAGTTCAGAATCCGTATGGTCTTCTACCAATATCAAATAGACATAAACATATCCAAATACAGGAAGTAAATAACGAATATCTTGCAGGTGTAGGGATAAGCATCGGCTTATTGCTGAATAAGAACTAATATTATCTACAGTTTATCTCTTGTCGCTTGTTGTAGTATATAAAAACATATATTCGTTCTCCAGGAAAACCCCATGAAGAATTGTATAACTAGACCTAGTACAATCAACTACACTAAAGGCCTGGTATTTTGGTCCAGTGGTCAGCAAAAATATTTAATATCGCAGAAGAAACCTGAATGAAGAGCGCAGAAATAGGCTTGAATAAAACATTTAGGTAGATTCGGAAAAAGAGAAAGAAGACTGCTATTTTTCATGGTCAGCTCCTAGAACCATGTTACTCTCTTTGCAAGTACTAAAAGAATTTTGTTGACTGCAGCTATAAAAATGATAATTGAAGAAGTCAATAGTGCCTTATTGAAGTTTGAAAAAACTAGAAATCAAGCAACAGCTTTCATTCTTGCAACTCAACTTGCAATGTTATATATCATGATATATCCATTGGCATACACGTAAGAGATTTTTCTACTTCAAGGGTCAGAATTCCAAAATCTAATCCATAATGACCCCTAACCTCCAATCGCCCACAGAAAAATAAAAGCAAGGACTTCAAGTGCTAAGCCAATGGTGGAACAATGTATAACACAAGATAAACACACTCACCAAACAGATGGAACATGTCAAGTCAAGATCAACCTTGACCGAATCAAAGAGTTCACAAGCCAGTGATGGTTTGTCCTCAGTAAATTTGAGATGGCAACCTTCGCACAAATTGGCCGTCTTCCTTGTCTTCGCCCTCTTCTCCCTTAAATTAATATGGAAAGCCATAAGCTCACAAAGCCATGGGGATTGGAGAACCTCAACATGCATACTCTGAGCGCGTGATTTGAATTCTTGACCTTGCTTAGAATAATGTATCTGTACTCACAATAAGCATACATACATAAGCACATATTTAATATTCTCTACTACAATTCTACGGAATGCAAAAGAATCTCTAAAGTCAGAGGATTCTACCTTATCATACTTCTTCAGAATTTTCCTGACAGCGATAGCATTGATCATGGCGTAAGTAACAAGGTCCTGCCCCTCCTGAATCAAGGAGATATAATCTTGCTTCCCTTTACACCATACATAATACTTCTTAAAGCCTGTTGCTAAATGCAGGTGAAGCAACTTTTGAGCACGCTGGTTGAAACTACCCACTACAGCTGACATTTCCTTCAGAAGCGATGGGAAAAATGTCCCATCACATACTGCAAACATGTTTAAGCACCATCAGATACCAAACATATAACATAAACACAAATTCTTAGAGAAGACTGTCTACTTTTATGATAAAAAAAAAAAAAAAAAAAGGACGGTGTTTCCTAAGACATCCTTAATTATACATAAAATGCAATTATGCAAACTCTTACATGAAATCCCATATAATAATAGCGACTATAAAACATAATTTCCAAGCAATATTGAATTTAGCACATCTTATTCATTTAAGCAGCCGAGCAACGATGCAATCATCATTTTAACCAAAAATGCATGCATGATCAAATGGAAGCTGAATATGAAGGCGCCAAATAATCATTAAATTCTTGAACCAAAACCAATTATTCTTTATTTCTTTTACAAAATCTCTATCAATTATAAAGTTTCAAACTTTGCAATTGTAGATCACAAACAAATATAACCCCATTAACCCAATAAAAAAATATTTATAAATACCAAAACTTTAATCATAATGCATGCAAAAAACATTACATTTTCTTAATTTTAGATCTATAAAGATTAAAAAAGGAAAAATAAAACATGGGCTTTTCATATATTGATTAAATAAAACAAATCATGGTCAAGAACTCGCTAAATTCTTATCTGCGACTTTGTACGCTCCCTTCCAACCCGTAAAAAGTATTAAATACCACCAATGAGATGATGGGAAAATACCAGAGCATTGATGAGGACAAGTGGAGGCAGAAACATCATCATCACTATTATCATCAGAATTGGTGTGAGACACAAGATCATGCCTACACTTTTTCAGGATTTTCTTCAGGTTTTTTAATCCAACCCCAGGTAATTCTCTCTCTAACCCTTGCATGTACTCCTGATACGTCTTGCAAAACTTCATATTTTCTTATATTCAACAAAAACAGAGTAATGATATGTTTTGATCATAAAATGCAACGTTGGTTTTCTCTCCTTCCTTATTATAACGTATGAATATGAACACATAAAAGAATATTGGATGAAATATGTAAAAGGGGTGCTTTTTATGAGACTTTTTTTTATGAGAAGAGGAAAAGTTTGATGAAAATAGTGAATGGAGGATTAATAGGGAGGTTCGTTTGTGAGGAAAAGAATGGCGTGGATATGTTTGAAGTGACGTGGTTGTTGGGGTATTGAACCCGCGTACACTTTTTGAACCAATTATTTTATGTGAGGAGACTGTATGTATATATCTCCCGACAAAACAATCAATAAAAAAAATGAAAGTGTTGTGAGAATGTGGACCCTGATATGGAAAAGAAGAGGGGGAGATCTGGATTCCGGATTGTTTGGGGATGTTATTGGGCTAATTTGGTAAAATTGAAATTATTCTATAAAGAGGATTACCTTAGTTATATGATATTGTTTTTTTTTTTGTTTTCACCATCCGGTTTAATCCGGATTCGAGCCGAGTAGGACCACTAGGGCGATAAAGCTCTCCCTCTGAGTTTTAACACTGCTGCATTCACAGGGTCTCGAACCTGAGACTTCTGGTTAAGCTAGAACAACCCCTTATCAGTTGATCTAAGTGCTCTGGGTTAGTTACATGATATTGTTGATGTTAATTAGACCATAGCAAAAAAAAAAAAAAAAAAACCTAAGTCTTCTTCTCCAAATCTAAGGGTTGCCATCAACTACTGTATTTTGTTGATGGTAAGCCCCAAATTTTACTATGGTGAGAGTTGTTTGCCCCCTTTGTTTATGGGGGTTTTGTGTTCCCACTTTGGGAGGTTCGTTTTTGAAGTTTATTTTCCAAGGAATCCTATAAAGGTTCATTCAACAAATCTGCATTGTATCTCAGTTCTTCGTCAACAAGTTGCAGAGTCAAATCAATATCTTTCTCTTCAAAACTGCGTTGGATCAAGAGGCCCCCTCGTAAGAGGCTGTATTTTGAAGAAGTGATCCTAGAATATAGGTATACAAGAATAGTAGATCTGATACAAATGATCCTCAGTTCTATTGGAAAAATTGTTGTTTGTTTGTTTTCAATGTTCTTGATATCAATTGTAAATGTCGTATGACTATGAATTTACGAAACCACTTTATTATTAGCAAGCCACAGCTTTTTTTTAATAATAATAATAATAAAAGTGGTTTAATAGATTTATAGTCATATGGCATTTACAATTGATATTAAGTATAATGAAAACAAATTTAATAAAATCAAACAATAATCTTCTCCAATAGAAGTGAGGATCATCTGTGTCACATCTACTATATTAGTATACCTTGTATTTTATAACCGCTGCTTCAAAATACAAACTTTTTACTAGGGGGCCTATTGATGCAAAACAAACTTAAAGAGAAAAATATTAATTTGACTCTACAACTTGTTGACGAAGAATTGGGATACAACCAAATTTGTTGAATGAACCATCATAGGACTTCATGTAATGAAAACTTCAAGTACGAACGTCCCAAAGTGGGAACACAAAACCTCATAAACATAGGAGATAGACAACTCTTACCATATGATAGACTAAATTTATTAACAATATGAATATTGAAGGTCATAATGCATAAAGAGTAAAAATTGGGGCTTACCATCAACAAAATAGTTGATGGCAGCCCCTAGATTTGGAGAAGAAGATCTACAGATTTTTGGTGGAGAGGAGGAGAGGAGACAATTAGGTTGTTAGGTGTGGCTTGGTCTACTAGGTGTAGACCAAGCTACACCTAGTACATCTTCTCTAAGGATGTTATGTAAATGTTGACTTGGAGAGTGAACCAAAGTCATTTTGCTTGAGCTATCAATTGCCTTGCTATAGAGTGATTGATTAGTGGGTTACCCATCTTGTCTCAAACAAAACAAAACTAAACTAAACACAAAAGAGCAAAAGGACCCCGAAAAATGAAAAAAAAACACATATGTGGGCTGCAACCTTCTTTTGCTCTCAGTAATTAGCGCACTTCAACTTCACAAATTCAGTTTGTTTTATATTTTTAACCGGACTGCAGTTTTACTCGACGCACGCACGGTACTGTATACTCCGTACATTCCTCTTCTTTGTGTTCCTGTCGGGAAACCCCTCTCCCCTGCTCGCGTTAGCCCATCAAACTTCCTCCCAACTTTACAACACATTTAATACCATTATCATATAGCAATTAAAAGGAATTTTTTTTCCCAAATTAAGGTTCCAAAAGAAAATAATTCCCCAAAATACCGCTCCTCAAAAAATAATTTCCATGACACTGTCCAGATCAACAAAGTCAACGTCAACATTTTTTTCAAAAAAAATAAAACAAAAACCGCTAATATCAATAGCGGTTTTATGGAATAGTAAACCGCAAACGTTATTAATGGTTTATTTTTTGGTACCGCAAATTAGAGCTAGCGAAATGTGATACGACCCGAAAATACGACCCGAACCCGACACGAAGTTAGCGGGTTTGGGTTGGAGGTTTTGACCCATTTAAGTACTTGGGTCGACACGAACCCTACACAAAACTTAATTGGGTTGGGTTAGGGTTGAGATGCGAAACACGAACTTACATAAATGACCCGTTTATTGTATAAAAGAAATTTTGAAGTACGCCAAATATGGTCTAGTTGAATACTTTACTTTCTTAATACACGAATAATATACAAAGACAAAATTGAAAATTATAACCAAAATGTTTGACTTCGCTCTAAAATTGCCTAAAAAGTAGCATAACCCGACAACACGACACGAACCCGACACGACACTACCCGTTTGCCAGCTCTACCCCGAATGATATTAGCGGTTAAGTACGGTAATAGCGGTTTACTCTTAATTTTATTTTTACCCTATTTACTTTGTCTAGTAAAGTAGTCTATGCTGTCAATTAAAAAAAAAACCGCCACAAATTGCCTTAGTCCTTGCCTCCTTCCTTACTCCTCCCCTGAGTCCCAACTATCTTTTCTTGATGGACTTTACTGACCCCACATCCAAACATGAGTGGTCAAACTTTTCCGACGAGGATGACCTTCTTAGTCAAACTGCCTCTATCACCAAATTACAATTCAGGTTCTTTTCCCTTTACTTTTTCATTAACTATACTTTCTATTATTCTTAGGACAATTTGCTCAGAATATTCCCAATTTTGCCTCGTCTTCCATTTTTATTCCTAAGTTTGGATTATTCCTTAATATTCCCAAGTTTGCCTCATTTTTTCAGCTTTTGTTCCCATTGACCGGTTTACCTGCTCATTTGTGTATAGCCGGTAACAACTAAATACCTATACCTTCTCCATCTTCCCCACCCTCCTTTGTTTCCCCCCTTCCATACTTTCCTTCATCCTACCTTCCTCCAACATCCCTAACATCCTTCTCTCCTTTCTTTTTTCTGCTTCACAACCTCCCTTTTTCCACCCCCCCTACGCCACACCTTCTTCTACCCCACATCTTCCCCTTTTCCTCCCCATACCTTCCTCTTACCCCACACTTTGCACAACTTTTAATTTCTGAAATAAGGAAAAGAAGGTGAAAATTTGGTTTACAAGGGGCCTACAAATCATATCACCACACAATTGAAGAGTGAATGCAAAATAAGCAAGTGTGAAGGGGAGGACTGTGAGGAAAATGATGAGCTTAGAGGTGAATGGTGTGAATGTTGAGCAAGATGATGGTGATGGTGTAAGTAAGAAGATAAAAGGATGAAGAGGACATTAGGGGTAGGTGGGCTAGCGAGGAAAGAGAGTAGATGGTGGCCGGCGGTTTGTCTAGAAGGGGGTGGTGGTGGAGTTGGGTTGGGAGAGTGTGGAGGGGAGGGGATATGAGGGGGGGGGGAGGTTCAAACTTAAAAGAAATAATAAAAGCCACGTAGGACAAAGTCACCGTCTACAATGTCTTTAGCAGGTAAACCGGTCAATGAGAACAAAAAGAGAAAAAATGAGGCAAACTTGGGAATATTAAGGAATAATCCATACTTTGAAATAAAAATGGAAGACCAAGCAAACTTGAGAATATTTTGAGCAAATTTTCCATAATATTGTTATTACTAAATACAACGAGAAAACATTTACACGAAGTTAGAGGGGAGCCGAGATACAATCTGGGCACCCACTCCTTTAGCAATAGCAAAGCTTATCCTAGTCAATATATAAGCAGCAGCACGAGCACCAAAATCCTGAGCCATGGAGAACTTCCGAATCCGAGGAAAGTTAGTGGGAAGCCGAGATACAATCTGGGCACCCACTCCTTAAGCAATAGCAAAACTAATCCTAGTGAAAATATGAACAACAACACTTGCACCAATATCGTTAGACAAATAATATCGTTGGACAAATAATAATGTTGATTATTATTATTATTATTATTATTATTATTATTATTATTAATGTTGATTTTTTCGACAGGAAAACAGTGATTAAGGCTGGTTGGAATAATGAATTGGCAATGTCAGAAGTTTTACAGCACAAGGGCCGTCTTTTGGTCTCAATTGGCATTGTTCGCAACGGGAGCACTTACCTCTCTATAGAAGAGACTTTGTAAGTCTTTTAATTACTCGCTTTTAATATTTTTTTTGGTATGTTATTGTTTTGAGATCTTTCGGCTTTACCATTTTTCAATTACGTAGTTAATAGCCTCGGTTAATATTGTTTTGTCTAAATGAAGTGCTCAATTGGCCTAGGGGAGTTTGGTGATTTCTCAAGTGAATTTGTTCATGTTTAGCTACATTAATGTAATCTAGGGTGAGTTACCTTAGTCTCACTGACCTTATCTAATAGTTAATATATAAAGTAGAAGAATTTCAGAGCTGAGTCCAATTATTTTAGGAGTCTTTTAATGTATTTTAGGAGTGTTAATTTATGTTAGGAGTCTTTTAGTGTAGGTATTTGATTACTATAAGGACTATTCTGGAGCTCTACATCGAGTCCAATTATTACATCGGGTTTAGATTATGGTAATTCGTATCGGGTATACACGTCGGGTTTAGATTATAATCATTTGTATCAGGTATTCATGTTGGGTTTAAAATAGAGTCATTCGTATCGGGTTTTCACATCGGGTTTAGATTAGGGTCATTCGAATCGGGTTTAGATTAGGGTCATTCGTATCGGGTTTTCACCTTTTCTAAATTTTTCATAATTTGTTAGTTAATCTCATATTTAATCAAACAAAAATT